>JAGDQP010049989.1:0-14357 GCA_022664845.1 Lepisma saccharinum | reverse complement strand
CGGTTGCATATCTTCTGAAAGGGATATCTTATATTATTCCTTTCGATTCATTTCGCCTTATTCCTTGGTCACACCAGGCCAATTCTAGGATGGTCTTTTCAGTAAAGCAAGAGTCGATTCCTTAACACGTTAATTTTACCCTATTCCTTCCTGTGCCAAAGTAGTTTAAAACCCATCAATAAACAATTCAAAATTCTAACCAAAATAGAATAGAAAAATTCTTCACATTATAAATATTTTGCCTACGATCATCACCCATTATATAGAATGCCTGATTTAATACATTGCCGGTGATATGTGCAGTTAGTGACAAAAGCTCTTCCCTTTTCGTAAAAACTGATTTGCGAAATCTTTGGACACGTAATTAAATGGATGAACTTATTTGAGTAAAGTTTCCACTAACCTAAAGAGAGCATAACTTTCTGTAAGTTACACGAAACAGAACATAAATAGGTTGATATATTTTAAAGTTATTCAAAACGAAATATTGCCAAGACTCAAGAATTGTTTTCGCTTACTGTACATGTATGATACAAAACCCGACTGAAGCTAAATGTCACTAAAATGTGCTATTCAATAAACACCTGTCACGCTCATTGTTCATAGGGCTATTTGTAGAATATCAAAAGTTATATGGCATTAAATAATTAAATAATTAGAAAATATAGACCCAGGTTCAACGTGGATCCTGACTGAAGTTTTCCCTGTTTTCCCTTGGTCACACCATGCAGATGCTAGGATGGTTCCTTCACTAAGGACAGGACCGATTCCTTCGCACATCCTTTCCCCCTTCTATGACGGCCTTGGCCTGAGTTAGAAACTATAACAATAATCGACTAAGTCAGCGATAAAGAAAAAGTTTACCATTTGTCGCAATACACCTTAGGTGCGATATTCACAGTATACGCATAGGTAAAACTGCAAAGCATTTTCCAGAACTGGAATGCTAAATATAAATGTAACAAGAAAGTCAATTAAATCCTCTTACACCTATTAAAATCTTCTTACATCTGGAAAACACAACACATTTCAATCACCCGCGTTGTCTTATCACAGCTGATTCACTGTAGTCTTCCCATATGTAACGTAATGGAAACTTGCCCGGGATTGATTCGGGTGTGCAGCAGAAGTGAGTACCCCGTTCTCCTGGGCACTTTGGACGGTAAAGGCGGTCGAGCACGAGACTGAAAACCCTACTTCACTTCATGCAATATAGGTCGAGAATGTATAGATCACTACTTCTACGTGCCCATGCACCGTTTCTGGCACGATCGCAACTCTTACCTCTTTTCACCCTTAACACGTTAAAGTGTTCGCAATTAAGTGCAAAAAATATAACCATTGCATAATAATAATAATAATGCAGAATCACATGAGCAGAATGTTCATTACGATGCTTAAATGAGAAAAGTGCGTTAGTTTTCAGTTTTCGTCCTGAATTATGTTAACAAAGGATAGTACCTTGAATACAGATCTTGACTCCTATCCTCCTATTCGTTTTCCAACAACAATACTTAGAAGTACACAAATGAGCAGGGGTGGATTTTGGGCCTGGCCCGGCTAAATCCTGCTACTCTAGATTGGATCGCTGAACATTGCGCTAAGAAAATCATTTACGATTTTCTTATCGGTCGATGTTAGATTAGAACCATCAGGTTTAATAATTTTAGCCTTAATATACAACATAGTGTGTGGTAAATCAATATAGTCATCACCGCGGTCGGGGACCACAAACTCAATAGGCGCATTATCAGAAATGGAGGCCACCGGCTTATAGGGTACTGTCTTATTACCTAAAATACTCGTTTGAGCTGGAAGACCCGCAAATAAATCCAACTCTGATTTCGTACACTCACACTGCATTTTTTTACTGCTATTAATACTCTTATTTGTTTATTTTTATAATACCGTATTACGTCTACGATAATGTAATTTTATACATACACTGCCAAACTGAAAAGGGGGTGGATTACCACTGCTATTTCTATAACTATCTGGTCAAATTGTTTACGTTGTACGGGGACATAGTGGGGGTTTTCAAAAATATGAACATTGCTGGCACCGTACTCTTTAATATTTGTATTTACGATACGCAGCAGGGGTGTGACAGTATCGCCTACCAGCTGTGGTTCCACAATATCACTATAAATATACATATGTGTGGGCAGTGATTTTTGTAGATCGGGTGGGAAGCGGGCATGATGGACCAGGGCGATATTATTTTGCTGTATATGATCAAAACCTAGTATTTTGGCTAATTCGTATGATAGTCGTACTTCTACACTCTCTCCTTCTTTTCTTACTCTACTGACCACAATGCGTTTTACCGACGCCTTAACTTTTAGTTGTAAATTCAATTTATCACTTTCATGATTAATTTTAGGATATCGTCAACATGATAATAATTAGCGGGCATTACTGTGGTTATGTTCCAGCTGTCATTATTCGTGGCGCGGTAATAAATTTGATTAGTATATTTTGAAACATTATGAAACGAACTTGTATAGTGTACCTCAACAACAGCTGTCTCACACACACCACCTTTCTCCAACACAATAGGATGATATAATTTTGTAGTATAGCAGGGGAGGGTATTTTGTGGGAAATATTCCATAGAACTATTGCTGGGTAGGGTGAGGTAAAAACTACTACACTGCTGCTCTATAATAATAATCAATCAAAAATATATCTCTTTCGCCTTTTCTTTATACTACCTGTTTGTTTAATTTTACGTTTTCCTCCCACTAATACCTGCTTTATTTTATTTTGAGCATTATTTTTTAAATTACTTTTTGCCTCTTGCCAGCGTGATTTTAAAGCTTCTTCAACAGGTCTATTATTATCTAGTACGTCTCCAGCTACATCAATACCTGTACGTAACAGTTCTTTACCAATAGTTTTTGCACCTTGTTTTATCAGAGGAAACACCGTACGGAAGAGACCACCAAGAAAACTACCTGTACCATAACCTTCCTGGTATGGTGCCCCTCTATATACATAATAACCACTACCTGCTTGATGTGAGTAATACTGAAAATAAGGATCATTCATTTTTCGGCTATATACACAACTATGACATCAGTTTTATAATATTCTATTATTATTAAAAACTCTTTTTTAAATATGATACAGGAATCCATGAATTAAATGAAGCTGGATAACCACGCCAACGAACAAGCATGCGTTTACCCTTAGCTTCTGGAATGTCGTCTATTTCGCAAACATTTGGGAGCGGTACTCCTTGTATTTCATCTTCATAAAATGTACCACCAATTACTTCACCATTCAAATCTAACACATAAACCACTCTTTTCGACTTATAGCGAACGTGTTTTATTTTAAATATTTCAGAAGTCCAATTTTCTTTGTAACCTTTTGCAAAATGCCGTTTGGCCCGGGTAATTCGCACTGTTTCACCTTTTTTATATTTCCTCGTCTTAACCCTAACACTAGGGGCCACTACTCTGTTCCACACTTTTGGAAAAACGTATTCTGGTTCACAAGGGCTGGGGCTAATTTATGGGCTGCATGGGGTCTGGAGTTATAGGCTTGAACTAGTTTTGGGAGCACATCTATGTAGCGATAAGTCTTCTTTGCTGTAACATATTTCCACATTCGCTGCTTCAGGGTACGATTCAGCCGTTCTACAATGCTTGCTTTAATTTCGAAGTTTTTTGTTGTGAAAAACCGAACATTTTGTTTTTCTCAAGTACGCCTGGAATGCACTGTTAACAAACTCTGTGCCTTTGTCTGTTTGTAGGCGTAAAGGTTTACGCTTACTCGTGGCAAATATTTTCTTAAACGCCTCTATGATATTTTCACCAGTTTTACTGTGGACGGGCACCGCCCATGCACATCGACTAAATAAATCAATTACTGTTAAAACATACCTGTAGCCATTATTATATTTTTGTAAACTTTGCATATCGTTTAAATCGGTTTTAAACTGAACGTCAATATTAAACACTAAATGTGGGTTGCGTCGGAACCGCTTTCGTGCTGTTTATATAATGTATACGCCGGTTGTTGTTTTAACCACTCTTCCACTCTCTGTAGCTCTAACGTTTTGTTTACAGCTTTCCATAATGCGCGAGCTGTAGAGAATGAAGCAGGGTGCGCCGGGTTGTAGTAAATAGCTGCCAGCTTCTTCATGGTCGGTAGTAGCGCCAACGTTTGCGTGACGGTCCAGGCTGGTCCTCCGCCTCCTCCTCCTATTTTGTATCAGCAGTGGTCAGCTTTCCTATATAATCTATGCATTGAGGATTCCCCAAATAGGCTAATGGTGTGTTTGATTTCGCTAACAGTACAGCAAAAGGTTTCCAACCTATGGCCGGAGTATTTTTCTTTCGATACTTAACAAAATCAGATATTAAGTCTACTATATTGGCACCAGGAATTAATTTATTAAATATGTTAATATTGCCATTGGCATCCCATTCAATATCGGGATTTTCTTTTAATCTACGTAATAACGGTCTTGCTTTGCGCAAGTAAATTTCCGGGAGAGTAGCTATAATTTCATCATCATCATCATCATCTGTTCTACTAGTAGTAGTAACATTAGTTGCGGCCGCCGCAGGAGTTTTTTTAACAAGGTGTATATATTTTTTTTACACCTCTCTATATTTCACCCATTTTTCCTCAACACTTAAATTATTATTTAAAATTTGATTCATTTCATTATCGATATTTGTTATACTTTTAAAATGGTGTAATTTCTGAGGGGAGATTAAAATAAGTTTTTTTCGCATGCTGCATAATTACTACTTAATTAGACTAGATAATATACCCTCTAGAAGAGGGGCGAGCAATGCAGTTACAAAAACCTCTTTTTGTATAATTATACGTTTTTTCTTTTGTTTTAGTGTCGGACCCTTACGCACCAGGTATCTGAGATCTTTCTTATAGCGCTTCAACCTATTTTTCTCTTTTTTATTCAGTGGCACGTTCCCGTGTAATAGATTATAGGAACATTCACAAATAGACCGAATTAATTCGGTATCTGCGTTTAGTAATATCGCCTTGCCTACCTTAGGTTTTGCCGTGGTCAAAAGTTTAAGTAAGTGAGCATTATCCTTATTAATCATTTTTATACCCTCTATTATAGTATAAATAAATACTGTAATATATACAGTATTGTTATTATTTCGTCATCACCACCGGTACATAAACGTAATTAAAAATTCAGAGGGGAAAACACAGGTTCGAACACTGTGCTCGTCAATAGTGTTTTGTTTTAAATCAAACAACAAATAGCCGTGAGTATTTTGGGTTGCATCCTGATAGGCTTCCTGTATAAATTTTGCGTTGGCCGGATACAGCTGCCGGGCAAGGTAATTAATTTGAGCCTGATCTCTGGGGTTCTTAAAACACACCAAATATTGACTGTTTAGAGAAACATCACGCATACCTCTGGCCTGGTGAAACATATTCTGAGTTATAAAAATAACACTCAAATTCCGGTGGTGACTACCTTTAGTGAATATAACAACAACTCGCCCATCTCACTCGCGCATTACATCGTCTATAATGATAAGATGGGGCCCATCGGCCAATGGAAACTTATCACAGCTCTGTGGCAAACCCTCCTTAAACTTACAATAGAGTGTGAGTGTATTGTATAACGGCTGCCACTCGCCATAACACCAGATTATATTTTTAAATAAATTGCTGTAGTGCTCGGGAAATATTTTAACAAAGTAGCTTTTCCCACACCCTATAGGCCCCCCAATGATACATGTAAAAGGTATTTGCCACTCCATATTCTGGTCTATTATACGACAATGCGAATTAGGAATATAATATAATATTGTTATTATTTCTATTTATAAAAGTTAATACTTCCAGTTCAATACGTTTAGATAGAACTGCAGTAGTATTAAATTCCTGAGGTATTTCTTTTAAACACTCCTCGCAAGTAGAAATAGCATATTGGATACACGGCATATAGAGATGAAGTTTTCTCCATGTATAATTACAAAAATTTACCTGACCATTATTATCATCATCTGATGCGAGAATAAAACACTGACGAATACCTTTATACGTGTCTGATAATATTATATCGTATTTATCACTAAGAGAAAATTCTGTGGGCAGCCCCGCCAATGTCAACGAGTTAAAAAAGTTGGTAATATACAGAGAATAGGATAGAAATTAAATCACTCATTAAGCGATAGGTGTATATATGCACAGTAATTGTGTAGACTAATAACCACAGAAAATTTTCCACCGTCATCATCATAAGCAAGGCCGACGCATATTTCAATTTCATTAAAATTATAATAATGGTTTAAAATGTGATTATCCATATTTTTGTTCTCTCTATATATTCCACGAACATAATACCATAATACTATATTTACACTAGATCTTTTCTTTTATAACCATAAGGAAGCGTGTCATAATCAGCAACACGCTTTCTCTTATTAGAGGTAACCTGAAATATCTTGCTACTTTCACCTTTTGTAATTACTCGGTGATCGTTAGTTCTACCAATTTGCCGGACAGTTGAGATAGTAACAGCCGGAAGATTATTTACATTAATATCACGCGTATGTTCAAAGTTAATTTGTGGTAGTGTGTTACTATTCAGAGTAATACCTTTAATTTTACACGTAGATATATTTTCACCACTGACCGGAATATGTACATCATAACCATAACATTTTGGGCCCCCGGCACAGTAATCTTCAATATATGCGGCGGCCCCTGTTCTGCTAACTCATTTTTCCATTCGCCTAGATAAACCCCTACGTCTAAGTCGGGAGCACCGTCCCAGTGAATATAAATTATACTATCAGTATCATAATACAGCACACGCTCGCCGAGCATGTCCAGGTAGTGGTGTAATTCGAGTCGAGAATGTGCTGTATTATACGCTGCTATAATTACATTGGTATTTTTCGAGCTGACCCCTACACTGTCATCCACGGCCCAGTTTAGCAGGCGAATCTTGTCGCCCACTTCAATGCACGGTTTGACTTCAATGTTGGGGTCAGTCAGTTTCGTGGAATACTCCTCTGGCTCTTTAATAATATAGGTCTGATCAAGCATCTCACGCTGTGCGAATTTACCCCACAGCGAGTGCAGGGCTAGTTTGGTGATGCTCTTCTTCGCGCTATTCTTAGTAATTTTCTCCCGCTCCAGCTGAATACCCTCCTTCTCGAAATACTCCTGTATGAATGACTCTTTCTCTTCCTCTGTATTACAACCCGCGGACCACCCACTACACTCACTCTTCTCCTTCAAAAACATGTTAATGTAGTCGGTTATTCTTTCTTCTCCGGGTCGTACAAAATAACCCTATATTCCCAAACTTCGTGTTTTTCCAACACACGATATCCTTTCTCAACTGCTTTCCTCACTTCATCTACAACCTATGCACCTGTCAGAGCGCGCTCTGTATCGGTGTGTGTACATTCCTCCTCTTCGCTGTTGCAGGTGTCTGCACATTTCCTGCAAAGAGGGAATAATTATTTGCCACCGGTTCTGTAGGGGAGAACCGGATGATAAAGGTTCTCGGCTGGCAAGACAGTGCATTTTATTACACCTCAAATGCAGAAATATCCGGACATTCGCAGTCACCGACATAGGTCTTTGGGTGGCCCACTAGGTATTTATTTACCTTGCAGCAGTAGGGGTAAAGGGAATCTATATCTACATATTTAACCCTTTCTTCGGGCTTTACCTTATAGTATAGCTTTGTTGCGTTCGTATGCCCTCCATACAGGGCATCGCGAGGTTGGATTGGGCATTTTTTGTTGCGGGATGGCTTCGAAAAAATCATGTACTTCGGGGTGGACTCGAAGCTGGCGACGCCGCTGACAATCCCACATTTCCTGTACAATGTAACCCAGTTCTTTCAATCGTGTTTTTTTTGCACACGTGCTCTCATAGCGCGTATTGAAAGTGCTGTAGGGGTCATTTAACACGGAATTGTCACTCGATATGGGGTAGTAACGTGGGAACCCGTGATACAGGCAGCCCTGATACTCCCAGACATGCTCTTGGTCCTGGTATAGGCATACCCATTCACTTTAAACCCTCCTTTGACTGTAGCTTCCATACCATTACCTGCATGTTCAACGTTAATATTAAGATTTTGCGCCTCGTGTACCAGCCATTGGACAGCCCCACAGACTGAGTATCATGTCATCGATACCCATTATGAGATACCTATTGTCGCAGGCTGTAAGAAGCGCCTACGAAACACCAAATTACATGCACTAGCTATACTAATTGTATCGAGGAACGGATTCACACCAGTTAGCGCGTGAAATTCTGTCATGAATTTGACACACGCTCACTGAAGCAAATCCACATCCCCGACACAATACTGTATGAGCTGCTCTTTAAATATAAAACCATTATCGCCCAGCCTCTTTTTCTCACCCGCATGCCACCTCTCAAATTCTTCACGTTCTCTATTCTTCAAATTGCCCACATCATAAAAGGCTACTCCGGGGAGTTCCCCACAATACACCTGGTTGGCAGTAGTGTTGAATAAGTGAGGGAACCACCTCTTAGCCAGGGGCAGATCAAAAGCCTCGCTCAGTTTGCTGAAAGCCATCGGTATTAAATTGAGGCTGTCGATAAATTTCAAATATAAATATTCTATTGACATAATTGTACACCCCTGCATTATTACGTGAGGTGTCCACTCTTTTTCTGTCATCATGCTGAGTAGGATAAAATGGCTATCGTTGGCTTTTGCATTATGTGCGAGGCAGATAAGCTTATTAATACCCGGCCGCCTTACAGTCAAATAATCAAGGAATTGATCGATGCAGCCATCGCCATAAAATACCTGTTGATTTTGACTACAATGGCTGCACTGTTCACTACCACAACACTTATAGCATGCCTGTTGATCACGTTCTCTCCATTTGTCGCAAGGTATTATTTGTTTGGTGTGGCATTATTTGGGTCCGAAGGGCTCCTATTTGGATCACTAAAAGAGGGTTGGGTGGAAAAGAGCACACTTGACCTTGGCGTTCCATTCGGAAAGGACGAAAGGACATAGGAACCAAGTTACGAAGCAACAGTGCAGAAATTAAGGTCATGAGGCCATCTTAAGTAGCTCTGTGTATTCTTATGGGTTTAGTGCAAGAACGCCTCGCAATCAAAAAATAAATTGTAATGACTAAAATTATAAATGATATGGAGAAACTGGAAACAGTTTTAGTATCAGAGTCCCCGGGAGTTTTCCACCTCAAATATTGGTGGTCCTCCGTGAAGTTTTGGGTTTGACGCCCCCCCTCCCCTATTCAAACACAGTACGGGTAGAAAAAAGGAAAAATATTTGGGTTCAACGATCTTCAAAATGGAAGCAAAGAATAATTTGGGGTGACAGTTTTAGGTCCCTGGATAGCAAAAACTAAAATAAAGGACTTTATATCCCGCTCCTGTCTGTCTGTCTGTTGCAAGAAATTATATCTCAGGAACCAGAAGGCGTAGGAACTTGGTTGAGGTGTCATTTGAAAGCTTTCGTTAATTCATTAGGAATGGCTATCTTACTTTTTGAATCAGTCACCCCTATAGGGTGAAACGGGGGATTGAGGTACAACTCAGACACCTATATCTGGAACTAGAAGACTTAGGGACTTGCTTGACATGTCACTGGATAGCCCTCGTCAGTTCATTAGGATTGACTCTCCTAGTTTTTATTAGACAGCCTATAGGGTGAAACGATGGATTCGGGTAAAGCTTATACTCCTATATCTCAGGAACTAGAAGACGTAGGGACTTGGTTTAGGTGTCATTAGAAAAGTTTCGTCAATTCATTAGAAGCGGGTTTCTTACTTTTTGTTTTCACAGCCCCCAGGGATGTAACGGGGGTGGCAAAGCTATACAATTCCACACGCGT
Organism: Lepisma saccharinum; assembly: GCA_022664845.1. Taxonomy (NCBI): domain Eukaryota; kingdom Metazoa; phylum Arthropoda; class Insecta; order Zygentoma; family Lepismatidae; genus Lepisma; species Lepisma saccharinum. The sequence continues at coordinate 4,489 of JAGDQP010049989.1, read as the reverse complement.
CCATCGATGTACCCCAAATTAAGAATTGTCTTCGTTTGGCACTGGGCAAGGTCGCAAAGGTATTCCGGGTCCGACGTTGTTCTCCATATATTAGTGTTGCCACTTCTTTTCAATTTTTTAAAATTCCTTCTTTACACTTCGACATACCCACACCAACTTGGCATTAACATTATCGGGGACAATGTAAAAACACAGTGGCCCTAAGAACCCGAGTTTTCATTGTTGCCAACCTATGAGAAAATGTCATATTTTGTTTCAGATGCTATCAAGGGACCGGAGCCATCGCGATTGTTAATTGAATCGCAGCGCTAACTTGTTTAATTTGAGTAGTAAAAACAAGCCCGATTGGAAATTTAAAACTACTAACTAAATCTACTACAAGATTAAAAGTAACATCAGCATGATAATATTAAAAAGGTTTTTGCTAATCAATCCTTAAATAATAGAGGTGATAGGGGTAAAAGTAATAAAAGTCCGGTTTAACGCTTTTTTTAGTTTTTCGAAACCCCGGTGGTGGTGGGAGCGTATAATCTATCGGATGACGGAATATGTAAAGAAGAAAAGTAGTGCAAGAAGAAAGAGGAAGAAATACGGGTACGCACAAATTATATTATCGGAAATAAAATGTACACATTAATTCCCTTCCTAACGTTTTTTGGGAATTTGAAAACTAGCATCTCTTGTACGCTCCCGTGGTATAGTAAATCCAGTCACTGGAATTTGAGTTGATTTTGTGGCGTTCAGGCAACTTTGGCTCCAGTCAGGATAGGGTAAGGGCAATGATAAGGAAGGTATCATCCAGGGCCATTCTTAAGTTACTATGCCGGCGTTTGTCTGGTGAAACTGAGGAAACCCTGGAAAATCTGTCACGATGGTCGCCGGCGGAGTTCGAACCCACGTACCTACCCATTGCCTCTTCGCAGTCAGAGACGTTACTCCCTGGACCACGGGCTAGGTGCTGGTAGCTGGCTTTGAGTAAGGGTTAAGGAAGAGGATCAGGCTTCAGTCAGCTAAAGCTTGCCACTTTAACAATCTTTCCATTTCTTTATTAAGTGAATTGAGTCGCCTTAGTTCAGGCGGTATTTCTTCTGACTTCGAGACGGGTGACCCGTGTTGATATCCCGGTCAGGACCCTGTAGAATTAGCTGTAGTGCTCTAATGCCTGGCAGCCTGAGATGCACCCTGCTTCCTTTTGAGTACTAGAGTGTCCATGGTACTCCTGGGCAAAGTATACAGGCTAATTCACGACGAAGCGGCCATACTGCGGTGAGTGATTCCTCACATCATAACAAGAAGAAAGTTCCGCTGAAAATAATTCGAAATGTGCATAGTTTCGGAGCTATAGATTCTCAAAGTTATGGCGGCATCGTCAAATATGATGTCTCATCTCGACACATAATTACCTAAGCAGTATCGGTTTAACAAATTACACTCAAAATAGTACCCAATACTCTTATTTAAGTTATGTTTATGATTGGCGAATGCATCTTGGTGGCTATTTCTTTGCTTGCCCTATTAAACCATTTAATTCAATGACAACATAATTCTTGCATGACGAAACCTATTAATGTACATTGCTTGAATGGATGGATTGGGTACCCTACGAGTGTGATTTGTTAAACGGACACCGCTTGGGTCATTATGTGTCAAGATTATTGGTGACGATGCCGTTGAGAGCCCATATCTCCGATAAAATGCACATAACGAAAATTTATCCAAGCAACTTAATTGTTAATTCTTGTTATGATGTGAGGAATCACTTACCGCAGTATGGCCGCTTCGTAGTGAATCACCCTGTATACAAATTATTAGCTAGCGCCCCTTTCAAGGAATTGTCTGCCTCTTTCAGGCGCGATGCCACATATGAGAAAGGTGATTCGTAACCTAAAAAAATACAATAGCTTTTCCTCAACAATCGCTTAGTCTTCCACAGCGTTGAAGATTTTCTAAGGATAAAGAAAAAAATGAACATTTATGTCCCTACAATAGTCATGTAATGCATCGTGTTTTATCAATTGCCGGGAAAGACATAAAATAAATGGCCTAATTTAAGTTAAACGAGATTCTTGAAGAAAAATCCAATGAAATGGAATAACTGAATTTCATTTATGGCATGTAGTCATCTTAGGTTCAGGCCAGAATAGGGTGGTGAAAAGGATTTTGGAAGGTAGTCGGCCAGGACCCTTTTGTAAGTACCACTCCAGCATTTGCCTGGTGCGACTGAGAGATAAGGCGAATTGAATCAAACGGAATAATACAAGTTCTCGTCAATTTCACTTGTTGTATTGTAATCGATCGCAGTGGCCTAGCAAAGGGGGTACACTGGGGCTCCCCCTTAAAAGACATTAATTATTTTGCACTAATATTTTAAGTGCTTTTAACACTAATTTTCATTCACCACATGTCCGAAATAGGCAATGTTAGAATATATCTTCATACATTAAATGTGTCTCACATATTGAAACCAAAGTTTTAGTACATTTTATGTAGACTTACTACATTTAGAAACTTGACAACATACTAAATCCTGCTTTAAATATGAATGCAGAGTATCACTATAAAGTATTTATCGACCAGGAAGAAACAAAGAAACAGAGACAGAGAGTGTTTGTGTTGACATTCGAATTACATAAGCATGCCATATTTTCCAATTTGAAATGCCATTCCCAGCAAACCGAATGGTTTGCAATTTTGTGCCGATCAACAGAAAAAAAAACAACGATATCTTGAAATGAAGCAGAAATTAACGAAGTTTTTCTTTGCAAATTCCTTTCAAATGCAAATTGATTGTAACGTATTATATCGGCATTGGTCTCCTGAAACTGAGTAAAGCCCGGAAATACTCAATCTGTATGAACGGCAACAGGACTTAAACCTATATGCCTCCCCAGTGCCGAACTCGCGTACCTACCCAATGCTGATCCAAAGTCCGCGACGATACTGCCTGGGTAGTTCTTAGCGTCCCCGTGTAAACATAAGTGAAAACGGAAATATATAGCCTTTAGCCCATTAGTTTTTTTTAAATCTCAGTAACTACAAAACAGACAGAGGTGAGCCATACATCGTTGGATTCCTCATGACCTAAAACTTTGGGAACAACTATGACTAAATCCAATATCTTTATCTTTTGTAAAAAATGACAGTATGGTATTTTCTTTTTGAACGTTCATTTGATTTATACGGTGGCGCTATGCTTTTTTAAACTATTATGTAGCTTGTTTGATTACTTTTTGTTTGATTATGAATTAATTATCTGCTTGCATTGCAACAGTGCGGTTGCATATCTTCTGAAAGGGATATCTTATATTATTCCTTTCGATTCATTTCGCCTTATTCCTTGGTCACACCAGGCCAATTCTAGGATGGTCTTTTCAGTAAAGCAAGAGTCGATTCCTTAACACGTTAATTTTACCCTATTCCTTCCTGTGCCAAAGTAGTTTAAAACCCATCAATAAACAATTCAAAATTCTAACCAAAATAGAATAGAAAAATTCTTCACATTATAAATATTTTGCCTACGATCATCACCCATTATATAGAATGCCTGATTTAATACATTGCCGGTGATATGTGCAGTTAGTGACAAAAGCTCTTCCCTTTTCGTAAAAACTGATTTGCGAAATCTTTGGACACGTAATTAAATGGATGAACTTATTTGAGTAAAGTTTCCACTAACCTAAAGAGAGCATAACTTTCTGTAAGTTACACGAAACAGAACATAAATAGGTTGATATATTTTAAAGTTATTCAAAACGAAATATTGCCAAGACTCAAGAATTGTTTTCGCTTACTGTACATGTATGATACAAAACCCGACTGAAGCTAAATGTCACTAAAATGTGCTATTCAATAAACACCTGTCACGCTCATTGTTCATAGGGCTATTTGTAGAATATCAAAAGTTATATGGCATTAAATAATTAAATAATTAGAAAATATAGACCCAGGTTCAACGTGGATCCTGACTGAAGTTTTCCCTGTTTTCCCTTGGTCACACCATGCAGATGCTAGGATGGTTCCTTCACTAAGGACAGGACCGATTCCTTCGCACATCCTTTCCCCCTTCTATGACGGCCTTGGCCTGAGTTAGAAACTATAACAATAATCGACTAAGTCAGCGATAAAGAAAAAGTTTACCATTTGTCGCAATACACCTTAGGTGCGATATTCACAGTATACGCATAGGTAAAACTGCAAAGCATTTTCCAGAACTGGAATGCTAAATATAAATGTAACAAGAAAGTCAATTAAATCCTCTTACACCTATTAAAATCTTCTTACATCTGGAAAACACAACACATTTCAATCACCCGCGTTGTCTTATCACAGCTGATTCACTGTAGTCTTCCCATATGTAACGTAATGGAAACTTGCCCGGGATTGATTCGGGTGTGCAGCAGAAGTGAGTACCCCGTTCTCCTGGGCACTTTGGACGGTAAAGGCGGTCGAGCACGAGACTGAAAACCCTACTTCACTTCATGCAATATAG
>JAGDQP010049987.1:0-14358 GCA_022664845.1 Lepisma saccharinum | reverse complement strand
TTGAGTGCGGTTTTGTGCATTATAGATGTAAAGTGAAAGTTTGAAGAATTGTCATTACAAAGAATTAACACAGTCCGTTTAAGTTTCAAAGAAGTACCAGAACAGTTATCCAGTGTGGATATCCATTTATGGATTTCCAATACGTTTCATTTACAGTTAGATGAAGTTATTTCGATCGAGATTATACAAATCAGGAAAGAGTAATAAGACAGTTTCCGACAGTGTGTGTAATCGAATGTTGGAAGCTACGTGGGGAGAGAATTTTCTAGTGAACAATGTTATTTACAAAATAACAATAGAAAAAGCAGACGTTTTCTTGACCACTGTGAACATATATCCTGTACCCACAGAATTGAGTCAACAAATTTTGATTCAAAGTTTGCAGCATTATGGTAAAGTGCTCTTTGTGCGCGAAGATCAATTTTCCGACGCACATGTGTACCCGGTCCGAACCGGAATGATATATGTCCGGATGCAGTTACAAAAGGACATTCCTTCTTCAAGTGAAGAAAGTTCCTGAAATGCAAAATCGGTATCGTAGTCCACCCAACTTACACGGAGGTTTTCGCTTGTACACGTCTGGACATGAACGAGAAAACTGTCCTGCCTCCTCCCTCCCCCATTCCCCTTCCGTTGGGCATAGCAGTACACTAGAAGGTCTTGCTTGCCGATTACATTCTCTCCTGATTTTATCATCGAAGATCTGTCTCTCTGACGTCATCTTCATGTCAAGGATTTCTGCCCCAAGCAGTCAGAACAACATGCGTGTGAAGTTTTCATTAATGCTGCTTCGTAATCTAAAACGAATAAATGTGTTATGTTTAGGTTTGCTAAAGGAATCATGAATTCCTTTTGTAAAGAAAAGTGCTGTGTAGTTGCTCACTTTGGGTGTTTACTACAGCGATCAATAAAACAGAAAAAAAATAGCTTTCTGGCAACTTTCTGTGAATTTGCTGATCTCAGCAATGATTGAAAAGAAAGGAAGAAAAAGAAATGACGTTCCTTGCTTTATGTAACCTGACATTAATCTAAAAATATATAAGTAAAAACTTCATTGTATTTTTTGTAACAAAATCTACAAATAAATCAATTAATTATTTTGTTTCTTTCATATATCATATATTTAGCCAAAGTTGACTAAAGATTTAAAAATTCGTTCAAACTCAAACACATCAAAATGTATAGAATGTTGTCCCCGAATTAATGGTGTAAACTTCGGTAGGTGATTACATCAAAACAACAAAAATGTTCCTTTCAAAAAATTGAAAGTTGTGCATTGTTTCAGAGCTACAGATGCTCCAAGTTAAGGCGGTACCGTCACAAATGACGCAATAACTCAACATGCTGGCGCAAGCGGTGCCGGTTTAAGAAATTACACTGGAAGTAGTACCCGATACATCTATTTAAGCACTGTTTATGATTGTTAGAGTGCCCCATAGACAGGTTTCGCAAATTAAGATTGTTGTTGTCAAAGAATTAAATAAATTAGTAGGGCCAAGAGAGAATGGCACAAAGTTCGAGGGGTAGTTATTTATATCAAAACAGGAAAAAAGTTCGTTTGAAGAAATTTTGAGGTTCGGAACTACAGGAGCTCTAAGTTAGGGCGGTATCGTCTCAAATGTCCAGTAATTAAATTTGAATTGAATTTTATTTATTTCCTTTAGGCATCTGAGGCTCAGGTTGGGATAGGGGAGGGGAAAGGATTCGAGAAGGTGTCGGCCAGGGCCTCTGTTGAAGGTGCCATCCCGGTATCTACCTGGTGTAACTGAGAAAAATCCCTGTGAAAAAAGTAGTCAGGATGGTCGGCCGCTGGGATGCATCTGAAGATTGCTAAATAAATCAATAATATTCACTGCTACATATTTTCCATAAGCTCTCCTTTTTCTCATCTTCTATTATAAATCTTTCTATGTCAAACATGTCTATTTGTCCGCAGTTAGCAGTTGAGTCAACTGAAATTTGATTCATTGCTCCTTTTTTCTTTTCTCCACAATACCTGAGAATCTTGTTCCCTGAGGCTATGACGGAAGACATTTTAGACGATGTCTTCATCCAATAATATTGTAATTTCCAAGAAATGACCCGATGTCAATACACGGAATTTCATTCTTCTAATAAGGTTTACAGAGCCACCATAGCTCAGTGGTAGAGCGTTGGCGTAGCATTCCAAAGGTCGTAAGTTCGACCCAAGCAACCGACCATATCGACTGAGGGTTTTCCAGGGCTTTCCTCAGTTACACCAGACAGATTCCGGGATGGCACCTTCAACAGAGGCCCTAGCTGACACCTTCCCGAATCCTTTCGCCTCCTCTTTCCCGGCCTACGCCTTAGATGCCTAAAGGCCATAAATAAAATTAAATTAAATTCTAATAAGGTTTAAGCGAAAGATATCCCGCTTCCACAATTATTTTTAAAAATTGCTTTCATTGTGCCTCCATTAAATGATCCAAATCAGATGTAGCAGGTCGATGGATGGATGAATCAAGAAAAGATATACTGAAGTGCCAAAAGTCATGCGTTAGCGGGAGGGAACTAACTGACAACGCGGTAACATCGTGGAAAACTGGTCGAACGGCGCCAAGCAATTGCAGTGCGGTCAGTTGGACTTCTGTGTATGAGTGAATCGTCGTGTACCGTGGTGACGAAAACCCGAGAGGAATTATTGGCGTTTGAGCGCGTGATAATAGTTGGTGCTAGACGAATGAAACATTCTATTTCGGAAATCGTCCGAACATTGAACATTACTCGCTTCACAGTTTCAAGGGTGTATCGTGAGCACCGCATTGGAGGCATTACGACCCATCAGGGAAAACGCATTGACTGCCCACGGGTGTTGAATGGCCGCGACTGACAGCATCTGGACAGACTCGTTCGGGCAAATAGACAAGAACAATGCGTGATATGGCTGCAGGAATCAATGTCGGATGTCTCAGGAACGTGTATCTTAGGTAAGTGCAGCGCTATTTTGTGTCGATGGAGTGTGTTAGCCGAATAATGACACGTGTGATGCTACTAATCGCTACTCATTATCAGCGACGACTCACATAAGCTCGAGAACACGTGGATTGTGCCTTAGAGAACTGGCAACGTGTAGTGTGGATAGATGGGCCAGTTCCCAATGGGTACGCGCGGATGATAGTGTCCGAGCCATGGGTCCTATTGAGGAACTTTCTGGCAACTTCGAACGCATGATTTGGCCTCCTAGATCGCCGGATATGAACTCTATCGAGTATATGTGGGATATAATTGAGCGGGCTATTCGTGCCCATGATTCTCCATCCCCAACAACCACCGAATTGGGGACGGCAATCGAGACTGCATGGTTATACATCCATCCAGCGGATTAGCAGCGATTTCTCTCGTCGCTGCCACATCGAGTTTCTGCACTTCGCCGTGCTCGAAAGGGCCCCATACGTTATTAGGTAGGTATCCCATGACTTTTGGCACTTGAGTATATATATATATATTGAAGGACCGGAATTATGAAGTAAATAGATTTCTTGAAACCAGCAACACCACTCAATGAAATTATGTAACAAGTTTTAAAATTGCCATATATTGCAACGATTATGACGATTTTTTCAATTGTCTCCGAAATCATATTTTTAGAAAGCAGGCCTCAAAACCAACGTACCTGTAGAAAATGATCCTGTTTCAAAATGAAAAGAAGACTTCCTTTTAAATTTGTATTTTGACATCCTTGTTCAAGTTCTTCTACGCACAATAATAGGTTTACTTGTAAGAAACTAGTAGATCTGCACCATACTTTGCTTTCTAAAAGTAGAAATAAGTGCTGATAGAAATTGTCTTATCGTTGTATTGGGCACAATTCACAGATCGAAATACACATGTATGGGTATTTTGTAAGTTAATTAACAATTAAGAGGGAATATTGCTATGGAAGTACACATTGAGTCTAAATGTAGTGACAATATTCACAGATGTAAATGTCCCCTTCCACACCGGCACATTCTGAGTGTGCCCATTGCTCACAGGATACAAACTTAACCCATTCTTCCCCGCTGTTGTTTTCCGAAAAGAGTCTTTCGCTAAAAATACAGGATGCATCATTACCCTCTGGTACACTGGACACTAAACCTTCATCTGCTGATGAGTCATTGTCTGCTTGTTCATACTGTAGCGTCTTCCTTGACCTTGACGTAGATTGAGACGTAGCCCTACTTGTATTTCCCTTTGAGTCTTCTTGTCTACCTGCTTTCCGTTTAGTTTCTCTCGGAACCTTCTTTTCCATCGTACGTAATAGTTCTTGTTTATACGATACGAGATTATTACTGCCGATTGAGTAGTTTACGGCCTCTGATTGACATCTTCCTCCGTTTCCTTGGAAGTGGAGATATGTCAAATGGACTAATGGCTTTTGATGTGGATAGCTGTAGTTTAATTGAAGATGAAGAAGGATCACTTTCTTGCTTCTCGTCATGAGTAGGTCTGTTTACAACCAGAGAAGAAATTGGGTGGAGTGGACGTAGTAGGTCTATCAACAATCGTAGAAACATCTTGACTATCGTTAGGTTCACCTGGTTGAGCTGCTGCGAAGTCAGCATCCAAAAACACTCCTCGATTCAATGGATACAGCCCCGTTCTTCTGCAGTTTCAATTTCTGCTGTTTGGCATTTTATGTAAGCGCGGCCAAGAAACTCCATTATATCGTACTTGGTTACTGACTTCCACGTTGAACGCATCCACAATCTAATTGCCTCTGAATAACAAGACTTTAGTAGCCAAAGAAAGTCTTATCTAAGGGCTGGAGCATGTGCGTTGTATGTAGAGGAAGGGAAATAATTTTAACGAAGTTGTCCCTGGTCAAATCAATCAATTCCAAATTCTTAGTGTGACTGGCATGACCATCTAGTAAAATGAGAACAGGGTCGTCTTTTGTAGGTCTTGTCTTGCCAATGAAATGTCGAAGCAATTGAAGAAAAATGTTGCTCTGTATCCACCCTGATGGATAAGCAACACCAACTGAACCAGTAGGGGCGCCTCGCATTAACAATTATGACATGTTTTTCCGCGGAAAAATTACCAAAGGTGGTATAAATTTGCCAGCGGCATTCATAGCACAAACAACTGTTGTCAAAGATCCTCTTTCTGCCGATGAGACCGTACCTATTTCTCGCTTGCCCTTCCTCGCGATAACATGGGGGACTTTGCTTTGGACAATAGTCAAACCTGTCTCGTCCATATTATATACTCGGTGAGGGGGGGGGGTAATTTATTTCGTCAAAAGTAGCATCTATCAGATCGAAAAATCGGTCAACACTCTCCTTATTGAAACCTTCTTTTCTCGCGAACGAAGTTTCCGTTGCTCTCCGTATAGACAATTGAGGATGTCGCTTTAAAAGTAAACGCAGCAAGGATTTCCTAGCCATGATGTTATTAAACGGATGCTGAAGATTGTTTCTTATTGTAAGTTGCAAGACTATTCTCCGTAGTTCCGTACTTGTTAAACCATAGAAGCACGATTCCATAGTCAAACAATAGCGAACAAGCTCGTCTTCTAATTGTTTGGTGAAAACAGTTGGTTTACCATGTTTGCAGTTAGCTGCTTTCTGTGGTGTGCCATATTTTGGGTCAGCTAGTCTTCTCAGAGTTTTCTGTGGCACCTGGAAAGTATTCGATGCTTTCAATCACCCCATTTCATGTTTCCGAACAGCTTCTATCGCATTAGCCATGTGTTCTGGATCCCACTGATGTATCTTTGTTCCTTTATTATACCGTGGTGGGTCCCTTTGCCTCTTCTTTGCCCCCATCTAAAACAAATATAACGGGCAATCAATCACCTGAAGTCATACGTTTTATTCCGCGACTTCGTATTTTACGGCAAGTTAGGTATGTAGGTTTGCAGACCTGTAAATGAAAGGGTATGTCGGTTTATAGAACACCCTACTCCTCTATGTTTGTACATGTTTCATCACCAACGAGTATCAGTTGGTACAATAACCACGGTGATTTGCAAACTCAATAACTTAAAGAATAAAACTATGTAATGAGTCAATCACCTACCTCTAAATACTTCTTGTTCTCTGATCGTGACGAATTATCACCAGAAATTTTAACACAACGAAAAACAAAACAGTGCTCCTCACAACTGGTTTAAACTGCACTTTCTCCGACTAGTGGTGAGAATAGAAACTACTGATAATGTATCCTCCAGAGTGCAGCATGTTCCAGCAGAGAAACGGCGGTATGTCGGTTTTGCTGCCTCCCCCCTCTCTCTCTCTATATATATATATAGAGAGAGAGAGGGGGGGGAGAGGGACGCGATTTGCTACTCTAAGGAAGATATTCTACTCAGCTGTATCCCGATCACGTGAAAAATGTAAAGAACTGAACCAAAGATGTTTGCCACTCGGTATTGGTGAAACTTTATGTAAATGCAAATTAATTAATTTAATTATATTGCTGATTTCTTTCTTTACTCAGTTCCTCATATGTCGACGCAAAAAGAGGTTGGGAATAAAAACATCTTTCAACCATGTTCCAGATCGAGCTACAAAATCGCATAGTGGCAGTGATCCAGAAGAATACATGGAAAGCGACTTTGGCTCCTATCTCAAGTCGCCTTCGGAATCACGGACATTGTGATTCTCTGTAAGACCAATTAGCGTCGCTTCGACGAAGTCGCCTCGCGTGCGGTGTTCCATAAGAAAGCATTGATTAAGATTTTGTGCATGACTTGGTTGCGTGACCAGATCGCCTAGTGTACGGCAGGGCTAAGGTAATACCAGTTTGCTATTCCTTCTCCTACGAACAGAAAACAGTGAACTGCATTGCAGAATATAGAATTAAAACAATAATAATAATAAGCAAATAATGATTTTATCATAATGGTTTTATACACAAATAAAGGTATTAAGGACAACATGAAAGTGCATTAGTGTAAAATCAAATGTTCGTTTAAGAACTATCCAAAAAGAGTCGAAGTCATCGATTTTATCACCCTTTCAAACCATGAGGACTTGTAGTTACTGAGATCTTGGGGGAGAGGGACAAATGGAGAATTCTTAGCGATTGAAAAAGACCTTCCAGTTTTGAAGTCATAGTTTTCCTCGCCGTTTCAGGCCGTGAGAAATCCTATGGTGTATGGCCAATTTTTTGTGACTTCTAGTTACTCATATATCTAGGGGGTGGGACAAACTGTCCATAGGAAAATAAGTGATGGAGCTGCCGTAGTTTAGGGTAGCATTCGGGACGTCCTGGTTCGATCCCAGCGGCCGAACATCCTGACTGAAGTTTTTCCTCAGTCACATCAGCTAAATGCCGGGATGGCGCCTTCAACATTGGCCCTGGCCGACACCTTCCCGAATCCTTTCCCTTCTCTATTCCGGTCTGAGCCTCAGATGTCTAAATGCCATCAATAAAATCCATTGAAAATAAGTTGGGTTTGAATTATTTTAATATCTTTAGGTATCTAAGACTCAGGCCGAAATGAAAATACGTTGTCGCAATGGAGAAAACAAAGCAAATAAAAAACATGTCAGTTTTACATTCAGTCATATTTTTATTCAAATTATACTAAAAAATGTAATATTGAAAATTAAAGTGCGAAGAAAATAATTATATTATGATCGGGCTTGAACCAACGACCTCAAATTCTACTCTGAAACACTTGTTTCCACGCATTATTCCATTGCACCACAGACAAGGCTGAAGATTCGTTGCACAATTACTATACCTTTTGCCAATATTGAATGCTATTTTCCATTTCAAAATTTAAATATATTTTTCGTCTTTATAAACGCAATATAAAGTCTCAATGTGTTATTTCTCAATCAATTTTAGTGTTCATTTCATATTTTTCAAACGTTTGTGGGTGAAATGCTTATTATTATTTACTGAAGTTATTTTCTAGTTTTGGAGCTCATTCTTTTGGCCTATGAAGTAAGTTTCAGCAGGGAAGGGGCCGTATCTCTCTCTGTGTAAAGGTTTTTCCAATCGCTGTTAGAGCGAAGTCTGCATGGTGGAGGGGGATGAAACTAAATTTTTTTGCATACCAGAACTGATTAAGAGAAAATTTTGGGTATGATGTGTTATCTATGTTCAGCAGTTTGCATTTCAGGAACTTTCTTCTCTCGTTGTTCAAGGCCTACTTCTTTATGTGTCTTATTACAAACAGACACCTACGTGCTTCATTTGTTTGAATCCAGAACATAATTCTGATACGTACCCTCAGCGCAAGACACGCATATGGTCACTGGGGCAAAATTCCTTTAGTGGGGCAACGCCTTCCTTTCAACGTAGCGAGTGGTGAAAAAATTGACATTGCCAGTTTCAGTCAATTCCCGATCGTAGGCCATAAACAAGAGCCGTTACTTCCCCAGAAAACGGCGAAAGAAAATCAAGTCACTAATATTACGATCCGAAATGACCCAATTAAAGTGTCTATTGTGGTGCCCATTCTGTTTCACCTACAACCAATGAAGAAGATAAGCATGGTTCTAGTGGGATGTCAGTCAATGATGCTTCAGTGTTAGAGGATATTCCTCAGCCAACATCGGTTGTTTCTTCTAACAGAACCAGAAAAATTGCTACCATCTCAGCAGAATTGGACGCCACAGGGGTAAGATTACAACAAACTTTGCTCACGACACGATTAAGGTTAGTGAACCCAAAGTAGCAGTAGACAATTTAGAGGGCCAACAACCCATGGATAATCAAAATTTTTCAAGCCCGCCTTTGGGCAAGAGTAAAATGGGCACAGAGATAAAAAAGCAGGCAGTGTCGGGGATAGAGACCCCCACCTTACATGGTAGTTTAGACAGTCTCAGTGTGGTAACATAAGAAAAACTCCAGACGGCAGGTTCAGATACGTCTTGTGATCATAGTGTTAGTACCTTAAACCGAACTACTCGACGTAATAAACGACGTCGGAGGCATAGCAAACAAAAACATTCTGCATCTTTTGACACTGATCTCGACGCGGAGGCTTTCGGTACCAGAGCTAAAAGACTCAATAAAGTACCGTCTTCTCAACCAGTTAGTAAGAACCGTAGTGATACTGAAGCGCCATTTTCAGATACGGAAGAATACAAGACATAAACAAGAATTTGTGTTCCACTAAATTTATATATATTATGCATCAAAAGTGGGTTTTTGTTTCGTAACATATGTTTGTTACTTTTCGTTTCTGTTTTGGTGAATACTTTTAGTGATAAGCGCAACGTTGTTATGCAGTCTTATCGTTTAGCAATTCTCAATTTAGAAGGTAGTTCGGCAAGCAACCGGCAGGATGCACTTAGGGATTTTCTCCAAGTTAACAATATACATATTGCTTTGTTTTCCTAAATGAAAACCGCAGGTGACGACATATTTCATAACTACCATTTACATCTTTCCCCCTCCTTAACGGGGGTGGGCACGGGAATCGCGACGCGAGTGGACTGTCCGCAATCCCCAAGCCTTTATCGAAACGGAAAGAATCACCAGTAGCAATTTTCTTAATACTCAAATTACTAGTCAGGTTCTTCAAAAATTGCCCAAATGTCTTCTTTCTTTAATACTGACGTGGCAGTGGCTTTACAGCAAGGCACCAAATCATTATTGGTCGGCGGAGACTGGAGTGCTGTTTTACACAAAGAGGATATGTATCCCTCATTCAATTCTTCTCAGGTTCTAGAGGATATAACCCAGACTTTTGATTTAGTTGACATATAGTGTAACATGAAAAATAACGAAGAAGGATTTACCTTTTTCACAGCACAGTCACCTAGACGAATTGATCGCTTGTATTGTACACCTGATTTACTTCCATTTATTCAAAATATTGAACTTGTACCTTTAAGCTTTTCAGATGATATGTCGGTAATACTAACCATTAAAATGCAAGCAACTAAATCCTTAAATATAATCCGGTCTGGTACCTTAATGACTCCATATTAATGAATGACCAGTTCAGAGAGGCGGTGCAGGAGAGGTGGAGTCATATGTACGAGCGTAAAAATCCACGAATCACGCTTAGTAGAGCGATTAAGGACAAACCTAGTCTACGACAGATATGTAGACACTGGTGCTATCAACAATATAGCTATAGACAGCAACAATATGAATATTATTTTCGCTTATTAACGGAGGCCATTAAAGAACATTTAGCTGGCACAAATATATACGCTTTATTCATGCCATGAAAGCTCAGTTATTGAAGTTAACTAAATTAAAATACCAGGGATATTTTATTCGTGCAAATATAACACCTATTCACTCTGAAGAAAAAGTGTCTCTTGCAGTTGTTAAGAGACTGCTTAGTAAGGATAAACAAAATGTTCTGACGCAAATCTGAGATAAAGATGGCAATATGCACACGGGGATACAACAACACGCGTCTTAAATACTCATTTTCGTGAGTTGTATGGTCCACAGGCCCCGATAGGGGGTTTAGACAATTTTTTGAATTTTTCCTTGCCTCAGTTAAATAACCAACAATTGGCCTCACTAAGTCAACCTTTTACTCACCAAGAAGTGAGTAATGCGCTTTCTAGAGGTGTTTCATCGACCCCGGGCCCTGACGGGCTCCCGCTTCATTTATATCGTGCTTTTGAACATATTTTCGTTCCCTTATTTACAGAAATGTTGAATGAAATGTTGATCACAGGCAAAATACCAGTGTCACTCCAGGAAGGTATTTTAATACCAATCCGAAAAACTCCAAACGGGATAGCAGTGGAGAAGTTTCGACCTATTATACCTTAGAACTAAGATTTCAAAATAGTTAGTAGACATCTCGAATCCCGTCTTAAGCAGATTGCGTCTACCATTTTGTCGGATGTACAATTTGGTCTTGGGCTAAATAACTCGGTTTCGCTTGCCTTAGCTAATATCGGGGATTTTATGGGATATTTTGAAAATGTGGACACTCAGGCAGCAATACTTTCATGCGATTACAAACTAGATTACCATCGATTGTCTATACATTACCTACGGGCAGTCTTAGAACGCTATGGGATCACGGGGAATTTCCTTCACTTACTAATATTTTTTTTAGAAATCGACAAATACGTATAAAAATTAATTCAGGTTTATTACAAAATTTACTGTTGAAAACGGGGTCACAGAGGGGAACCCTTTATCACCTCTTTTATTCAGCTTTCGAATTAGTCCTTTACTTCATAAATTACAATTCGTGTCTCCTAAAGTAGCTATTTATCGTGAAAGGTTTACTACACAGGCGTACATAGATGATTGGATCCATTTCTTACCCAATCCTACATCTGTTCCACAGATTTTACAAGAGTATGAATATGCTTCGGGAGCCGTTCTAAACCCACAGAAAACAAAAATTCTTACTATGAACCCAACAAACGCTAGTCATTATAGGCGTTATTTTGAAACGCCCGATGTTGTTCAGATCCGGGAATTCAGTGGTCGCGCAGCCTCTCTACGTTCACTCAATTAATGTATGATAATTTATACGGAAAATATAGCGCGGTGATTCAAAGTTTTTTACAACGGGATCTCAACTTATATGAGTGCAATGCCTAAAACAATAAATTTTTAGCCTCCTTTGGTACGTTGCTCAGGTCTTCCCACCCCCAAAAGCAATCGTGACGAAATTTCGCAGTAAGGCCCTGTTTTATCTTTGGTTTCACCAACCTCTCAAAGTTACCCATGACGTCATATGCTTACCGTATGCGGAGGGTGGCTTATATTTCCAAAATATGGAAACTCAAATTTTTGGTCTTGTCATCCATCGTATCATTCAAAACTTATGTGAGTAATATGACTCCATCTCTGGTGTGGTGCTGGGTGCTGCTTTTGGTGGCATGGATTTAACACTGCCATTATCGATTTATCCTTGGGGGTACAAATATCCGTATTTGGAACCATATTTGATTGAAATAGCCTATAGTCTGAAGGGGAACGCAAATTTAGATAAATGTAATGTTAAAAGACTGTATCAGAGATATAACAATGTGTATCAGAGCTATAACAATGCACAATAACTAGCCCCCATCCCCAGAATAGGTTTTCTATATCTACAGCATCAATGGCATAGAATTTGGGCTAATATAAATACCATATGTATTCCTAAAGTTTGTAAATCGGTATGGTACAAAGTTGTTCACGATATCTTTATGTAACCGGAAAAATTATCTTCCTTAGGTATTACGCAATCAGACAAATGTAAACATTGTAAGGTCACAGCGACCACACAACACTTGATTGCAGAGTGCGTGCGCATTCAACCTGTCTGGAAACAATATCAATGATTGCTGGGGCTGATTTGTAGAACTAATCCACAGGACATAGTTTATGATCAATATATCCGTTTTCCTGAATTCTCTTTATATCCTGTCATGAAGCATAATAGCGTAATCTGGATAACAGCACAAACATTAAATTTTATACAACAAAAAAGAACTTATTATAGTGTAGAGGTGTATACCACCATGCTCAATTTTGGACTAAAAATCAACAGAAGAACATGTTTGCAAATTACCTAACAGTGATAAACATGTAACTATTTTTTTTTGTTTTTATCTTTACTCTATCCGACTGTTTTTTTTTTTTTGCTGGTTGTAAAATTTCTCTCTGATAGAACACGCTAGCTTAATGAATTCGATCATTAGCAATTCTTTACATGTAAGTGCAATGATATTTTCTTGTAAATAATGTAATTGTGCCTAGCAATAAAAAAGTAACTCAGTGGAAGAGCGTTAGCGTAGCATTCTGGAGGTCCTATGTTCGATCCCAGCAGCCGACCATCCTGACTGAGGTTTTCCCAAGGTTTTCCCTCAATCACACCAGGCAAATGTCGGGATGGCACTTTCAACAAAGACCCTGGCCGACACCTTCCCGAACCATTTACCCTCCCCTATCTCGGCCTGAGACTCAGATGCCTAAAGGCTATCAATAAAATTAATTGAAAATAAATTGAATTTGAATTAATTTTAAGGTCTCTGGGCCTCTGAAGCTCAGGGCCTAATGAAAATACGTAGTGGCAATGGAGAAAACTAAGCTAAAGTAAATTGTCAGTTTTACATTGTCATATTTTTATTCAAATTATGCTAAAAAATGTTAAATTCAAAATGAAAGTGCGAAGAAAGTAATTATAATATGAGAGGGCTAGAACCAATGATCTCAAATTCTACTTTAAAACTCTTCTTTTCACGCATTATTCCATTACGCCACAGACAACGCTGAAGACTTGTTGCACAATTACTATACCTTTTGCCAGTACTGAATGACAGTTTCCATTTCAAAACATAGAAGATCATTTTTGTCTTTATAAACGCGTTTTAAAGTCACATTGTGTTGTTTCTCAGTCAATCGGAGTGTTCATTTCATATTTTTCAAACGTTTGTGGGTGAAATGCTTATTAATATTTACTGAAAATCTTTTCTAGTTTTGGAGCTCATGCTTTTGGCCGAAGAAATAAATTTCAGCAGGGAAGGGGGCGTGTCTCTCATATTGTATAGACTTTTTGAATCACTGCTTGAGCGAAGTCTGCATGGTGGAGGGGGATGAAACTACATTATCTTGCTTACCAGAACAAATTAAGAAGAAAAATTGTGTATGGTGGGTTTCGTATGTTCAGCAGTTTGCATTTCAGGAACTTACGTGGACACCACTTGGGCACCTTCGAACTTGGTGGTCGCGATCTAGAATTAATTTATACATTTATAATTGAATATCGGATAATGCAATATATTCAATTAGGAAAGGATGTTGAACCGGGAACTTCATGGGCTTTCTCCTTAGAACTTCCATTCACAATAATACACAATAATACTTCGTATAGAATGTAAATATATTGGGGAAAGGAAGATGTTACAAAGAAAATAAATGATTTGGCGGTTATTCATATTGAACAAGGTTGTTTGGTAAATATCATACGTTTATTGCATGATAACGCTTTCTGTATTTTTTAAAATCTTGTAATATTCTATTGGCAAAAATGAAGATCCAAGATATTTGCATCGTTTAGTATCAGTATGTGTTGTATTTCTTTGTATTCCATTTACTGTTTTTCGTTATTTATACGCAGAAAAGCTTTGTTCTTTGAATTGAAATGAATTTCACTTAGGCCGGGTAGGTGAGAGGTAAGGATGAGGAACAGAGAGGACAGTGCCTTACGTAAGGTACCATCCCGGCATTTGCATATGAAACCTCAGTCAAGATGGTCGGCCTTAGGGCTTGAACTCACGTGCCTGCCCATTACCACTCCGAAGTTCAAGACTTTACAGCCTAGACCAAGAGGGTTGGTAGCATTGTTCTTATTAATATCACAGTGTACGTAACATTGCTTTTATTCCTACTACATCTTTGAAAGTTTAGTTCGAGGTTTTCCAATTTCACTACGTTCATACATGATCACCTAAGTATAGGGTGACCAGAGTTTGC
>JAGDQP010049986.1:1969-14358 GCA_022664845.1 Lepisma saccharinum | reverse complement strand
AGTATCTGCCAAGTTGAGTTTAAGCATTTTGTTCCTCTACGGGTTTCATGTATTGGCAGGTAGAAATGATAGACCTACCTGTAGACATTTCTGTAAACGGTAAAGAGCACTTTCTTGAAACTGACAAATAGGTTTTTATCTGTGCACCGAAAAACAATTTTCTTAGATACATCAACATTTTAATTTAATTTAAAATCAGAACATGTTAGAATGGAAATTAACTCACTGGTTTTATCCAAACTTGCATTCTTATTTCAAATGAGATAAACATGTTGATATCACACTTCTAACAAAATTGTTTCTCGATGCACAGATAAAAACCTATTTGTCAGTTTCAAGAAAGTGCTCTTTACCGTTTACAGAAATGTCTACAGGTAGGTCTATCATTTCTACCTGCCAATACATGAAACCCGGTGCAAAAAAATAGAAGCTGAAAAGTATCTGCCAAGTTGAGTTTAAGCATTTTGTTCCTCTACGGGTTTCGAAATTTAAGAGATCGAAAACACAGCTTAAGAAGGTTCATGTGTGCTCCCTTGCCTTTGCTCTTAATTCCCCATTTGTTTGCATTTATTGCCTTGTTTTCTGTTAGAAGCTACTTCTTTTCCCACACCACAATTCGAACCATTTCAAGCTGTCCGGCCGAGACAATCTGTCTCAATACAAGAAAACATGAAATACGTACTGCATAGCGGCCAAGGCTTTTGGTGCTTTTCTGAGGATAATAGCAACAAACGTTAATGTGGGTCAATTTCTCAATGGTGTAATACAGTTCTCAAAGAAGAAGGAGGATTTCTTTTCAACGTAGCTTCCTTGTTTTACAATTGCTTCATAAAAATAAAATAAAAAATAAATAAAGATCATTACGGTCTTACATTCTCTTAGAGGCAATTCGTTCGTTTCATAAAGATATTACTATCAGAAAGCAAGGCTTCTCAACCCCATTTCAGGTAAACATTTATATCTATCACACAACAGGCAGAGAGTACCAAAGGGTTTATATGCAGTTCTTTTATCTGAGAAATGATATCTAGGATCCAAATATTATGAGCCGAGAATTTAACATGTAATTCATCATGTGGGGTAAAGTGAAGTTTATGGTAGCGAAGAAATGTAAAAATTATAGTAGAAATTGAAAGTGTTGAAACTTGAACACAAGCAAAGTTTTGAGCCAAGAACTTGTCATATGCGAGTGAAAGGGTCTTGCAATTATTAGGTCCCTCCGCGTTGAGAGCGGGCACATGAAATATTGAACGTCATGAGCATCGCGTATAATAAAAAAAATAATCTAACCTAGATTCACTCGATCGCCAGTGTCAGTGAATTTTGTAGCATTCATAACATGAAATGACGCCATTTGTAGTTCTCCACATGGCGCCATGTTTGTATGTGTTGGTTCAATGGTGGGCATATTAATATAAATAATAATAATAATTATTATTATGACTTCCAAAGCCAAATACTTAAGTAGACAATTTCATGGATTTTGTCCGTGCATGCTCTACTATCTAAATAAAATGAATTTTAAAACCTCTGGCTCCAGTTGTAAGAGTCTGCACCTCTTTCAGGTATGTCTTATCTGGCTGCTGTAGAAAAATGAAGGTTTCAAACAATATATTCGTAGAAACAAAAATGTATACTTAATATTCCCTGACTTTACCGGGTGTTTGAAACTTTCCATGAAACTGTTTTTTTTTTCAGTCCCTTCTACTTGTAAGCTGAATTCCCTGACTTTTCGAAGTTTTTCAGGTCACTGGGAATCAGTGCTTGCCAGCTACTAATTCAGGATGCTGTAGTATGAGATTTTAATGGAATTTCAACATTTTTAGTGCATTATAAAGAACGTTTCGGTGCAGAGTTAGTTTTTACTTAGTCACTATCATGAACGCCGTATAATTAAGTAAGGATTGTTTACTGTCGGGGTCTTATTTGTAACTACGATTTGGAAAGTGTATGAAATTTCCTGTTGGGAACATCAGAATTGAAGACTTGAATTGCAAAAGATCCCAAGTCCACTTTTTTTTCGTATTTGCATTTTTTCTGTTCATCGGTATCTATGTTCCATTGGTTATCCACTTGCATAATTACATCCTAATCATACCGCAGAAACCCTTTTTCACAAAAAGTAATTTCAGCTGAATAGCTTGTTCCTGCTGAAAAAAATGCGGTGGTGAACTTGGGATGTTTTGCATTCAAATAGAATTGGGCGTAATTTCCTTCCTTTTGTGTTCATCATTGTCCCAATGTAAAGGATAGATTATGAATTATGTGATGTTTAAAATTGTACCAATTTCCATACACCATAAGGAACACCATGACATTTATGATACTTAAGAAAAATATACTGTAAGTTTACTAACATTTTTTTTTATTCCAAGTATAAATTGTAATAGACAAGCAAAATTGTAAATTGCTAAATGAGAATTGTATACATTCGACGAAATATGTAACGGTGGCAGGAGCATTTTGCTTGATTCCAGTTAGCTCGAATGAAACGTTTATCACACCTGGAACTAAATATCTTCGTAAAGGCCATTCGTTCGTTTCATAATTAGCACGACTTTTTCACTCGCAAAGAAAGGAGTGATATAACCCTGCTGGAGACCAAGTTACAATCCCGACCACTTTCAAATCACCACATATATTCCATTTGTGTGGTGCATCAGGGAAGCCGATATCTTCAAAACAAGAATCAATGAAACAAAGCGAAGGTCATTTTCGTATTCAGCGACATGGAATTACTAAAAAAAATATGAATCCACCAAAGATACATTTAGGTTGTTAAACAGTGTAATTAATAAATACTGTATGTCCTTCATGGCATATTTATTTGAAATCCCGTTACAGTTTGAAAAATATGTAGACCTATTATATCTTTCTAAATACTAGTTTGCTATTTTATCTACTACCTTACTTAAACAAAAGTATACTTTACATTTCAAAGCATTTAGAGTGTCTGTAACTTTTGTTAACTAGATAGGACGTTTCGGTGTAAAGATGAAAATTTTTACACCAAGATATCCTCACACCTAAACATCCGTACACCGAAACAGCCGTGCACCCAAACGTCCTACACCCAAACGTCCTGCACCGAAACGACCTACACCGAATCGTCCGGCACCCGTACAAGTCGGCACCTAAAGGTTTATATGTTTATAAAGGTTTAATGTTTATAGCACTTCTACGCTAAAAAATTACATGCACCTTTAAATTATCGTGATATTATTATTACGTCATATAAAAACAGACTACGTCATTATCGGTCCTACGAATTATAATAGAATCCAACCATTTATATTATAAAGATAGTACAATACACTCTAAATTATAGTATTTTTGCTTCTTGTATCGTACACTCCGCACGAAGATTTTTTATGTTGTATTCCATTATATGCTAATTTCACTCGTAAAAGAAGCATAAATGATTTATATTGAACGTCTACTGAATTATATAGTACATTTGGAGCAGATCGTATAAGTTAATATCGTATTTAAACATACATTATCGTACATTTCCGTCCGGGTCGTATTAGTTAGCAACGGTGTGCGCACCGTATTTCCCTCTGCTCTCCACCGGCTTCACACCCCTCGCCCAGAAACCAACCTTAGGCTCTCTATTTTTTATAAGCTCTATGGTTTATAAGAACGTTTTTGTGTATTTTCTTAAGTAGGAATATGGTTATTAAATACAAAGGTGTAATATGAATTTGCACTTAGTTTGAGAATATGTGCCGTACCACGAAATAAGAATGTAAGTGTACATTGTGTGGGAATTGACTATTTCAAAACTGTCATTATATGACCTATCATGTATCTTCAGATAGCATCTTAAACAATTTTTGTGTATTTTAAGTCATTTCGAACCACATAGTATCAGTTGTGAAAAAATAAATAACGATATACGTAACATTAACATCTATGGAGTACAATTTGAGCATATTCCCAGATTACATTCACGATTGGTAATTTACAATATTAGATACCTCCATAATATGGCGTTCTATATTATTAAAACGTTGTTACTTTCATTATTCCAGATACGTAGAATGCAGAGTGCGATATAAAAGCAAGGAGTGATGTGAGTGCAATGACATTGTGTAATTGTACTCACATCCATTGATTTTGCACCACATTCTGCATTCTACGAAGGGAAGTCATTGTGAAATACGTTCAACGCCATACAACACAAGTAGCTAATACTAAAAATCATTTCGTGATTAACTCTGCATCCGGTGGGTAAAAACCTTTCGTGGCGTCTATTAAAACAAATTTTTCCCCCAGCAGATATTCAGAACTAATTTCTTTAGGCAAGTTTTGTTATCCTTAGCAGTGATTTGAGTGATTCAAAGTATTGTCTTGTTATAAAAAAAAACAACTAGCTTCTTTTCTCTCGCTCGAAATACTGTCCGTGAGTTTTGTAGCAATTCCGAATCAGTTTAAGCTGACTTCATGGAGAGATTGAACTATTTAATCGGAATCCATTGACGCCCGAGTTTTGAAACGATTATTCATATTGGGATGTTGATCACTTGTAAGACCACTTATTCAGTGGTTACAATAACTGATCCTGCATACCCAGTACTGATTTAAGTTTAGGTTCAATTCCGTTTCAAAATAACAAACCGAATTTCTTATATACAAGGGAATTAAATATATTATTATCTGTAATTCTAGAAACCTCTTATTGCTACATGTATGGTGCGTCTGATATCGTAATCTTTAACGTACAGGTTTGAAACGGTGTACAAATTAAAGCTGAACCGAGAAGGGAAAGGCGATATTGAGCATGTAGACCGAGTATATAAATGGAAAGGTGTACTTTTTAACACGAGAAAACGTAGTAATGTAAAGGAACAAGTAATTGAATGTATTTAAAGGACAGCGGAACATTTCTGTTTGTGTGTGATAAATAGGAAATAGCTTTAATAACCTTTGATTTAGTAGCTAGTATTCCTTCAGGAAATAACTTGAGATACTCCTCTAGACCCCATAATGGCCTACGCTAACCCAACATATTATTAGATCAAGTTATAAACCGAGTAAATAATATATCTTTAGATAACGCTAAAACTACCCTAATGTAAATCACTTGAACGAGTCGGAGGAGTATCTAACTAAATATCAATAACCGTTACATTTTCAATTATTATTAAAATGCTGTAAATCTGCATTATAATGCTACGTAAGAACATATTTATTGAAACACTAACAATTCAGAAACATCATTAAAAACAAACGCCATTATCCTTGTTTACGCCACGTGAGCGCGTTAGAAGTGTCTGATTGGCTGCCAGTCTGTAACGAAGATGCCTATTGGCTCAAACATATATAATGTTTGCTATGAGTATGCCATAAATTTCCCTTTGCGAAACCATGCTAAGTACAATATTTAATTCCGTCGCCAAGCTCAGGGCAAACGCGTTGCAACTTCTAGTCAATGAAATTGCATTGCATTGCTTAAACACATTTCGCAAATACGATATTTAATCGGGTCCCAAGTCCTCTGTTTCGAAACTTCTGAATCTCCCTCGTAATTACGATTAAAGCTACTTCGGTTGCCGCTGTCGATGAGAAGAAAGTCTTCCAACGTGTCGTGTTGGAAGAGTCGGCTCCAAGAAGGAACCTCCTATAACAAGGAAACATAGTCATGGGGCAGAATTTTTTTTTTTCGTCGCGATTAGAATGTCAAAATATGTACGTACGCATGCAAATTTGGGCTACTCGAGCGCAATTACTTTGGAAGATTTCGATGTTATAAACGTCAAATTCTGTGTGTGGAAAGTGATTAAAAATATCGAAATATCCTTATGTTCTTAAATTGCTGAAATAATATATACTGTGAAAGATATACATATACAGTAAAACTGACTTCAGAAACGTATTTTCCGCAACGTTTAACCCAGAATGACTTATTACACGACCTCTTTCCGAGAATGACTCGAGACTCAATATGATGGACTTCAAGAAGGCGGCCATAAAGAACATACCCTCCAACAGATAGAGCCTTTCACTTAACACCCAATACTGTGTATTTGCCTTCCATTTCCTTAAGCAGTTTAACGTAAGGGTATTTCCACACTTATTATCAATTTCTACAGACAGAACTTGGCTTTAGATCATTGATATCTCCCAAAATGATTGCGTTCGAGTGGCCAAAGTTTTCATGCGCACAAACTTTGACATTCTAATCATGAAGGAAGAAAAAATATATTTTTTCTGTCCATCGATATGTTTGCTTGTAAATAGGGAGATCCACGAAGAACACTCCCTAGTGTTTAGGATGAAGATTAGGCTTCAAGAAGCAACCTCTACAAAATGGGAAAATGCCAAAAACACTCAATGAAATGTTGGGTTACATGGTCTGAGAGGGTTGGTAAGATGGCGGCTTACTAGAAGAATGCTGCTGAGATCTTTTGTGTAGTTTTTGCTACCTTCCCAAGTTATTTCGGCCTTCCCTTCAAGAAAATTTACTCACTAGTGTTATAAAGTGTTGCAGTGTTTTATATAATAGTTTTACATCATGAAAATTCAAAATTAACTGTGATAACAACATCAAATGCGACAGTGACTAGAGTTTTATGAGTAAACTGACAGCTATGGCGGACTGTAACCATAGCAATCATTAAATAACTGACCTTAAATCATCAATTAATAAGAGTGATAGACTGTAAAACTGTATTATATTATAAATATTATTAAAAAACAGCAATTTAAAAAACGAACGCGAATGGATGGGCACAATTAGCCAAGTCCGCGCTATATTACAAAATACGAATACATGGTCTGAAGTTCTGTTTATTGCATTTTCTTATTTGTTTATTTATTTACTAATGCTAGCCACACCAAAGTGACTAGTACCCACCAGAAAGTTAGACTCTCTTTATATCCATGCAACACAAATACGTAAAAAAGTACGTCATATTTTGGTCAGCAAAATGAAATTTACGACAAAGCCGAAATTTTACGTCGTTGTCACGTCAAAGTTTCGTAGTTTGATTGACGTGATATGTTGATCCGTTATATTTACGCTTTTCCGACATAACATGATGAGTACATAGCGTTTCGACTGCGACTGCGCGACATGCTGGCCAATCAAGTTGAAGGAAGTCCGGTAGCTCTCGGCTTTAAGTGTTCGCATGTCAAATTCCTCTGCAACTGTAACTGTTTATTTTTTATATTTGATTAGGAAGTAAGAGAGTTTATTGGTTTATTTATATATTTCAAAATATATAGACAAAAAATAACAACTGTTATTTTCGTAACAATTATTTTTATACTGTTACATCTGAAAAATAACCTTTTCTTTAAAATAGTATAGGTAAAAAAGTTTATGATTTTGGCTGCGAGGCCACCAATTCTCTTGTTTCAAACTGCGATAACAAAAGTTACGAGCAAAGTCTGCAGGTGTTACTTTTTTCTTTTTCGAGAAAGGTACCCGGCACCCAAGACAGGAGAGAGAGGGAGGGGGAGAGGAAAAATAAAAGCAACAGCTTGATAAGCTAATATAGCACGGTTAGGAGTACATAAAAATATAGAAAAGTCAGATAAAGGATATCATAGAGTACAGAGGATACATGAATATATGAAAAGAAAAAAACATTATGAAGCAAAACATAATTCAAGGCAAGAAGTAAAAGAAATACACAGTACTGTCTTAATATGAAGTAATCAATATACTTAAATACTTAACTTATTGTAGTGTTTTAACATCTTAGGCAGGATGTCCATAGTTTTTCCATTGGTTAAAAATTGCTGAAAGATCTAATAAAGTAAAATTTATTGTAAAATGGGTGGGTACTCGTATCCTAATGTTTTCGAGTAGATAGCCACTACTGATCCTATTCTCCATAGGATTTTCAATAAAATCTTTGCCCATGATTTCCCTTCTTTTACATAGAGGTTCTAGTTTGTAAACCGTACACCAATATTCGTAGTCGTGGGTAAAATTATATTTTCCTAGTTTTATGACAAAGCATTCGTATGAAACATTTTTGTACCCTTTCTATTCTATCTATATCATATTTGGTATGGGGATACCATATGAGTACCGCAAACTCTATCCTTGCTCTTACCAATATCTTGTACAAAATTACAAATCTTCCATTAGCTAAAAATATATCCATTTTTTTGCAATGCCTTATGATTGCACCCATGCGTTGGCTGAAGTGTACATTTTCTTCAAAAGTAACACCAAGATCCTGCACAGTCGAAGAATAGCAGTAGAAGAATAAAGAGTACCTCTTCAGAAAATTTTGAGTACTGTATTTATTGTAACCAAGGCCTAATTGCTTTATTGCAAACAATTGGTTGTGACAGGGCCGGCTAAAAGAGAAGAATGTGAAGAGACGGCTATAAATGCTTTTGAAAATTGAAAACCAGATTTTTAGTTTATTCTGTACATTATGAGAACCGGCTACTTTGATTTTTATTATACTGTGATAAAAATATGTTTTACAAGTGTAACTGTGTCTTTATTTTTATTTTTTTCTTCTGTATCAGAAGTTCTGAAGCATGCAGGAATTGAAAGAAGAGGTATTTATGGCCGCTAGAGCGAGACATACTCTGCTTTGCGGAAAAGGTTTTAAAAGATAAAGAGATTAGAATCGTTTCGTTGAACGACGCCAACGAAAATTCTGGAAGCATTTATAATTACATAAATAGTTTGAACGGACCCTTTGGCTTTACTGTTTTATTAGATTTCGAGTTTGAGAGGTAACTGATCGACTATGCTATGAATTCTGTTTGGAGTATATCTGCAACTTGAAAGTCGTTTTACAAGATTACTAATATCTGTGGAAAAGTAAGTAGATTTTTTACTTAAGTTATATTTTAGTAGATAGTGCCTTCGTTAATAAAATTTTGTATACGATGGCCCCTGCATCTCATTTTAGGTAATATAAATGAGAAATATTTATACCGCAGTCGGGATTGCAATCCAGGGTTGTTTTTCTCATTTTTATTTTTCATGTCTTACGAATAATTTCGTTTATATTTATCGTAATGGGCGCCTGCAGGTTTCGAACCCAGCATATTTGAGTGAATGGACCTGTACATTTTGATTATAGCCTATAGAACTGAAGTCGGAATAAGGGAGAGAATATTGGAAGGAACTTGAGTAATTCTATGATAATACAGATTGTGTTATGCTGTAGACTCAAACTCTGCTAAAATTTTATGTCATCACCGGGAGTATCTAATTTTCGACGAAGAATTGAAATAAAATATAGTTTTTATCTTTTTAAATTGTATTATTTTCTGTGGCTAAATTTTTTTTGTGTTCCGTAATGTGAAACGATTACTTTACCACGAAACTACAGTGACTTGTCCCTTTGGAAACAGACTAATAGTTTTCACTAATGGTCAGCAACAGAATTCGAACGTGAGGTGTGGTAGATTTTGGCTTTTTGAAACTTGATTGGACTGGACTTAAGATTTGAGTTGGCTTACTGTGAAAAATTAATACATAGTATTTTATTTGATGTGAAAGACTACATTTTGTAGTCCTGAAATAAAAAATTTCGGCAGAGGTCCCTGGAAAGCCAAGAATTTTTTAGTTAGAAATGGGGAAATATAGTTCTTGAATGTTTGTTATACACTTGTTGCTAAATCATTCCAAATGCTTTCTTTTTTGAAGAGAATGAAAATATATTGAGGCGACCACTTTAATTTTTAAAATATTAATCACCTCCACTAGCACAAGGCTCTGGTATGCACAAAACATATCAATTTTTGGTATACCCCCAAAAGTAAAAATACGCGCTGAATTCTCACTTATTTTATTGAACCCATTAGTAGAATACATGCTTAATATAATTTTGCAAATAATATTGTTATGTTACTTTGAAATAAGGCCTATGTGTAGATACTGAGACTATATTTTATTTTTTTAGATAATTATAAAGTTCTAGTCTTTGGAGTTACCACTTAGATCAATCACTTGTGGAATTAGGTGAGTTTCTTAATTAAATTCTTTGGATTTTAAATTTAGTTTATTGAGCATTCACGGCTATGCATTTACTGTTTATAATTTTTTTGTTAACTAGAAATGAAACTTAGCAATGGCGGTATAGGAACCTTGGATCATTATGTTTCGGTCTATTTCATAAATAATATCTGATTTGTGTATATGGTGCAGGATCTCTAAACTAAACATTGTAGAGTTCACTTAAAAATAGGACCATTAAGAACTTGAATTATAACTTGCTAGCGAAATATTCCTTATTTTTGGCCTTTAAGCATTTCAGACTCAGGCCAAGTTCGGGTAGGTCACTAAAAAGTTGAATTATAACTAGCTAGAGAAATATTCCTTATTTTGGCCTTTAGGCATTTCAGGCTCAGGCCAAGATCGGGTAGGTAAATAAAAAGTTGAATTATAACTTGCTAGCAATATATTCCTTATTTTTGGCCTTTAGGCATTTTAGACTCAGGCCGAGATCGGGTAGGTCAATAAATAGTTGAATTATATCTAACTACCGAAATATTGTTTGTTTACGGCCGTTAGGCATCTAAGACTCCACCCGTAGAGATTTTAATGATCATATTTTACATTTATTAATGGTGGAATGAAGAAAGAGGAAAAACACATAATGTTTGTCCGTAAGGAAGCTTACATGATATAAGCTGAGTTTGACCTAAAGCACAGGAGGACCCCTATTTGAAGTGAGGAATTTATTTTGTTTGAAATTATTGCTGGAATATGCATTTTGAGTGCTTCTTGTACACTTGTTGTGTACCTGTCAGACTGAAATAATATTACTATGAATTGCGCGCCCCGGGTTCAAATTGGCCACGACAGTTGAGACTTTTCTGTAGTAGTGTATTCATAGATGGCGTTTTGATGGGCACTCATCCTTCTATCAAAATGAATATCAGAGTGTCATTGATATTCTTGGACACCTTGGGAAAATAAAGTTGGTTAAGTGTGGGACTAACTACCCCTTCACTTTGTACCATAGGTTAAGATAATGTGAAGCGCTATCTCCACATCCCCCATGCCGTACACGGCGCCTGCACAAAGGATAGCTTTACCTTTTTA
This sequence comes from Lepisma saccharinum, assembly GCA_022664845.1. Classification (NCBI taxonomy): domain Eukaryota; kingdom Metazoa; phylum Arthropoda; class Insecta; order Zygentoma; family Lepismatidae; genus Lepisma; species Lepisma saccharinum. The sequence continues at coordinate 3,326 of JAGDQP010049986.1, read as the reverse complement.
TGCTCTTTTGTGAAATAAAAAGAGAACCTCAAGCAAACTATACCTGTTTCCAAACGTAAATAATTTTTTACTGAATAACTTCATTTGTTATATCTTTAATCTAGCTATAGCTTAAACAATATAAAGGGGTGTTGCTTATATGTTTGAAAGTCTTTGTATGTACTTGCATTATTTTAAAACCAGACAAATTTGTGTATACGTATGTACTGCACCCGATTCAAGAGAACAATTTAATTATTTATTTATGGTTTTTAGGGAACTTTGACTTAGGCCGGAACGATGATATTCAGAAATATTACTTCGCTGTTACCACAAACTTGCTCGGGATGCTTATGGTTTTTAATTTGTTTTGCAACTGTGATGCTCAGGAGGAGGGAATATGTTCTTTCACACTTCCTGTCTTGATTGGAATTCTTTGATCACTTAATATTCATGGTATTAAATTTCATAAACTTTTTAGAAACTTGGAAGGTGCGATGAGCTTTTATTTGCTTCGCATTAGGCATGCTCATGGTTGAAGATAAAACAAGTTGTATCCCACCTATGGTGGTCTGGGAGGGGGAACAAGTTGCTTTCCACCTATACCTAAACCACATGATTCCTGATGGAAATTGTCACTCCAAAATTGATTTCGAATAGTTTATTTTGTATAGTAATAAAAAAATAAAAATATATAGGTCCTAGGCGCCTCGCAAACTATGATTTACTGCCCTATTAACCACCAGTCTAACATGAAAACATAACTTGCATAAATTTTGTTTTGTGTGGAAATCCAAAATACAAATTTCCTTGCCAAAGGCGGGATTCGAACCGGGGACCTTGAAATCGGTGTCTTACCGGCTATGGGTCATAAGTCTAAGATAATTTAACTTTGGTTTATATATTTTGCACGTTACATTCTAAAAATCTAAAATTAAAAATATGTATACCCTAGTGGCTCATAATTTTCGATTTGCTGCGTGAAAGCTGATTGGGTAACAAAATAACATACAACGAGAAGAAAAACAAAAAAAACAACATATATGTGATTTAAGCTGATAATAATAATAATTTAGTACAATGATACATAAACACAGAAATAATACGGACCCAACTCAAGCACAAGTGTCCGAGTGTCATCATTCTGCTAAGATTCTTGCTTGGAACGCAGATAGTATAACAAATGCCAAACGAGTATGGTAACCTTCTTGTACCGGGTGGAAATAACCCAAACACTGGTGTTACTTTAAACAGACCCGTCTACACTACAGCTAGCACAACATTTAACATTAGTTAATATTTTTTGTAACAGCCGCAAACTGTATATATAACGTTAGTGCTTCCAGAAAACACTAATCGTTACGTTAGTGCTTCATTA
>JAGDQP010049985.1:0-14358 GCA_022664845.1 Lepisma saccharinum | reverse complement strand
GTTTCACTCATTATTTTAATCACAAGATATCGTGTAATAGACGGTACGATACTTGTCTGTTCCTCTACTACGATTTTCTCTTCTTTGTCACTGCTTGATGCATTAGCTGTATGCGCCTTCTTACTAACATCAGTGACGTTCTCTTCGCTCTCTCTCTTCTGTCTCTTTCGTTCTTTCTGCGAAGGCGACTTATTAGGATGTGGTGGAGCCATGATGAATGAAAGCCGTAAATGCCCACACTTCTCCGTCTTCGTTCTGAGGAGCCAACGAGGCTGCCGGGTACTACCCTCATCACCCTTGTCAGCAAGCTGGAAATCGAGGCGAAGTCCAATGACTTGGCGTCGAAATCACTTGTACTCCCGACTGATGGATACTTGGGACACCCACTCCCCCGAGTGTTGGCGAGACCAAAGGTCCGAAGAGCTCCCCAATGGCGCACTTCCCAGTCTCAACGAGCTAGAACATCCAAGAATCTGCTGTTAAGAACTAGGCGCTATCCAATGGTTCCGCCCCCTTTCCCCTGAGCCCAGGGGCCATCGTCAATGCAAGTACATCCTGTCACATCCGTGGTCATTGCGCGGAGGCACAACTCACAGCAAAAGAGGAGATGAAATGATGATCATCTGTGGATGAAAATGAGGCGAATGTGAATGGAACTCCTCTGTGCTGGTCCTCCTTTCAAGCAGCGTAGGTGTTTAGCTGCGAGGGCTGATTGCAGCCAGCAAAAGCCAGCTGGACGATGGGGTCGCCAATTCCCTACGCCGTATACGAGCAGCGATGGTCGGCTGCTCGGGCTATGTGATGATGCATCACGTTGCGGCCCGTAGGCCTGCGATGAGGTCGCCAATCCCCTACGCTAGTGGGAAGTAAAAATTCTCAATAGAGAAGCACTTTGGCCCTGCTATTGGACTTCCCATAGGCAGCAACGATGTTAGCAGCTGCCAGGGCTGATTGCAGCCAGTAAAACTGACTGGGCGATGGGGGCGCCACTTCCCGACGCCGGGAAGTATGTCTTTACTGTGACTGTTATTATTATTAATGTTATTATTATTAGAAATATAAACTACTTCTAATTATTAGAAATTATAAGTAGTTGCTAAGGAAAGCATGTCGAATTATTAATAAAGGAACAGATTTTTACATGAATACAGAAAATGTGCATCTGTGAACCGAGAGGTACCAGTACGCACCTGTACGTATATGCAATTGCACACAATCGAAAACTTTGCGTTTCAGAGGTAGCAGAATTCAAACTAAGTTTTCGTTTCTAATTTTACTGTACTATTCCAATAATTATTAGCATCAAAGTAAAACTTGTTGCTTCGATTTTTTTTTTTTAAAAGTTTTTTTTAATGGAAATGAGATGGAAGTGATACATCATGACTTGTGGTAATTAATATTCAGACGGTGGAATTTAAATATCTTAAATAGCTATTTTAAGGAATATGGAACTCAATTTCTTTGCATTCTAACATTGAACATGTTAAGAAATATGAGGAAGAAACAAATGTTTTTACATTATCTTATATATAACTGGCAACATACTGTATGTATGGAAACATTCAGTGTATTTTCTATACAATGGAAAATGCACCCTTGAAATCTCTCCTGACAAAACCTGGGGCTGTCAAAAATATCGATATTCCGAAATCGGTATCGGTATTTTCGAATATTGAAAATTCGGTATCACCAATACCGAAATACCTAGTGTTGCCACGAGACGAGACAGATATATGGCTATAGAAAGCGAGACGAAACAGCTCTCGTAACGAAAAGAATACACCTTTTCGAGACGAGACACCCTCTGGACAAGATATTTACGAGACGAGACAGCCTAAATCTCGTCGGCAACACTAGACATACCGAAAATATCGAAATATCGAACAGGGTCATTATACTGAACAATATAGGAATATTAAAATACCGAATTCTTCTGAAATTTTTAAAAAATGAGTACCAATAACTTATATAGAAGGAGTAGCATGGCAGAGCTAAAACACCGAACCGCTATAGCTCAGTGGTAGAGCGTTGGTGTAGAATTCGAGAGGTCGTGGATCCGATCCCAGCGGCTGACCATCCTGAGGTTTTCCAGGTTTTTTCCAGTCACACCAGGAAAATGCCGGGTTGGCGCCTTCAATATAGGCCCTGGCCGACATTTTTCCGAATCCTTTACCCTCCCCTATTCCAACCTGAGCCTTAGATGCCTAAAGGCCATAAATAAAATTCAAATGCAGAGTTGAAACTAGGTCAGTTTTGGTGATCCTGCCTGACTCGGATGTAGGTGATCCGGTCTAAAACTTGACCTAGCCTGAGAACTTAATGAGCTCCAGTTTCGTATTTTTCGTGTTCTGGGGATAACACCTCCGTTCTCGGTCAACCCTCAAACGCAAGGAAATAATCTCTAGCCATTGTCCTCGGGTCACGAGAACTAAATCGGGTCACTGGGTCCCATGTATAGACCCAATCCAAAACTTGACGTCGTGTGCTATAAGAACACCATTCTAATGTTGATTGCAGAGCCAAAATATGTCAAACAACTCTCTGAACACTTAGAACCGATTAATTTGGAATTGAATTTGAATTTTATTTATGGCCTGTAGACATCTAAAGCTCAGGCCGGGATAGGGGAGGGGAAAGGATTCGGGAAGGTGTCGTCCAGGACATATGTTGAAGGTGCCATTCCGGTATTTGCGTGGTGTGACAGAAAAAAAAACCTAAAAACTGCAGTCAGGATAGTCGGCCGCTGGGATAAAACCTTCCGAATGCTACGCCAACGCTCTGCCAATGAGCTACGGGGGTTTGGTATCATAATAACTAAATCCGGATATTGTGTCTATGCATGTGCGACCGAAATCGCACGAATCCATTTTACTGGATATCCGAAACATCGAAGATCCGGGTTTCAGATCTTCGGGTCCGCGTTTCAGGTATCCACATCCGGATCGGAGTTTCGGATCTTTAGACTCTGATTCAAGTGTCGGATCTTCGAATCCGGATCCGAGTGTCGGATATCCACCATAAAATTTCATTTTAGCTTTTACCCACTGTCACATTTGATTTATTTATTGTTGTTATCTATTTTACATTTTTGGTATTTCGATATCTTTCGGTACCGGTATCATTCAGTACTTCCAGACACCTATCTAAAATTTAATTTCGGAAGTGGTTAATGGATTTGGAGAGTTCAACTCCAAAGTCAGTCTGGGTGTGAAAGGTACCCAAAATATAAAATAATTACACCTAAATTATACTATTTTTGCATATTAAAAGGAATTTCGGGGTGGTTATACAGACCGACCTCGAAATACGTACGTACATATCACTCAATATCATTGTTTCTCGGTATTTTGATATTGTTCGGTATTTCGGTATATCGATATCGTTCGGTATTTTGGTGGATTGACATTTCGGTTATTTCGGTATCTTTCGGTATATGGGTATTTCGGTATATTGGTATCCTTCGGTTTATGGTATTTCAGCATCATTCGGTATTTCGATAATTGTCGGTATCCAAAACGTACCGAACGTCGGTATGAAAATCTTAATACCGAACACCTCTAACCTCGAAACCTGAACGCTGAACCATCTGACAAGCACCGATCATGGGTATAGCCTACGTATCCACTTTGTTGAATGTTTTTCCGTTTTCGAACGTCTGTAGCAGCTTCCCGTAATTCAATAGAAAAAGTAACCAAGTGAAAGAAACTACGTACTAAGACTACAGTTTAGCAGAACCTGGGAACATCACTGTACCCAGTTAGGGTACAGAGTGTGAAATTTCAAATTCTGTCCCCGCTATATCTCGTATTTTTACAAATTAGGGAGTTAAATCTTGGCAAACAGTTTGAGCCGACGTGCAATAGACATCTACAGATTTTGATAAAATATGAGGGATATTTTCTGTGCATGTTTTATAAAAAGGAATATTCCATATGTTTTGAAACTTGACAAGTAAACTTTCCATATGATATTTAAGCATATAGAATGTTGTTGACTTCGAAAAACATTTAATGTTAATTTTTCATGGGTCTAGGAAGTGTCTCTGCAGGACGATTCGATGAACTAAAATTTGGGTGCAAGAAATTAATGGACGTCGCTTCCATAATCTTGATAAATTAGTAAAAGATAACAGATACTTAGTTGACATAATATTATAGCCTTATTCAAGTTTTCTTAATATCAGTAATCTATTAAGCAGTAAATATTACGTACCCCGGAATAGTAAATATTCAGTTATCAAGGTGTAGATTTCTAAGCAGAGTAAGAGTGTAAAATGACTCTCACAAGGAAATTAAAAGCAGTGGGCAATGCTATAGAAAATCCTTCAAATAGGGTGACTAGGATAGAGATTCCCCACTTTTTGGACAATTAGGGATCACAATCCCTATTTATTGAGAATATGTTCCATTTATATGAAAGCAAGCGCAGCATTTGACATGTTGTTACGATAAGAAAGCAGTAATGCTGTTCAGGTGTTCGGCTGTCGCCATCTTGCTTGCTTTCATAGAAATAAAATATTCTCAATGAATGGGAATTCTGGTTCTCAACTGGCAAATAGTAAGTGATTATACCATGGAATAAGTCGTGCAAGTAACTTATTTTGTTTCGCGAGTTCAGCAACATATATTTGATCCCATACACTTTAAATCTATAGTGTAGTCGTTTAATTCAAATGTTGTTAACTAAATATCGCTTGCATCTAGTGCATTTTCTGTCTAACGGTTTAGCCAAGTCGGTAAAACGCTCGACTTCTAAATGAGCAACCCATGTTCAAATCTTACTGCAGCCATAACTATATTTTTTTCACAGTCCAGAAATCAACACCGTGTGTTGTGTTGATTTAACACACAAAAGTGGCGGTCACGCTGGGACACCGCATTGTGTTGAATTAACACAGCTATTTTTTGCAGTGTACACATTTGGTTTGTAGCTATACAACTTGAGCTAGTTAGTACTTACTTGTTTCCATCGTTTCGGTCTGCAAATCTGTTCTTTGTTCATCTTTCTTTCTTTCAAATTTTAATAGCTCAATTAACAATGCTATGAGGAATCAAGAAATCCGCACCCTTGACTTATGAAAAGAATGAGACGGAAATAAACATTGGTTGAAAAAAAAAATTTTTTTTCAAACGCTCTCAACTATATATAATTACTAAAACAATTGTTTACAATGAATGAAAAGATGTATAACGAAAATTGAAAGCTGTTTTAGCGTTAAATGTTGAGGCTCAGAAGTAACATGTAGCCTCTTGCCCCCCGCAAAACTGATGTCTGACCAGAGTTGGGGGGCAATGCCCCCTGCCTCCCCGTGGTTGCGCCACTGGGCAGGAGTGTTACGTGAACTAAGCTAAGGCCTTGACCGCTATCTTCAGTACTCGGAAGTCATCCCCAAGATGCCATAGCTTTGCCTCTCTGATCTCTAAACATAAGAAAAAGGTCTAGTCTTCCTCAGAACAAACGTCATGTGAAAAGAATTCTGAAGTAGTTCCGAGACTTTCAGCCAGATGGGGTAATGTCTTGACCACTGCAGGACCCTGTTAATGACCCATTGGCAAGATATGCTTGGATCTTGTTGTTACATGTAAACACTCGTGGCAAGAGAGATCGAATGTCATTCTCAGAGGGGGAGGGAATATTGCCATCGTCTTCTTGCCCTGTGTGAATTCAGCTTTACTTGAAACAAAATTGTCCTTATGTCAACACTGTCAAACCTCCTAGCAGTTCATGAAAGAATCCGCGACTCTTACGAGTGGCGCCAGTTTACTGGGTATAAGTGGGGAGAATGAATAATAATTACAGCGTACATTGTACTCTGTTAAGTTCTAACGGTTAAAGTTGTAGCAACTAGTTCTAAATGAAAGACAAATTATCAGTTCAGAAATTCAAAAAAGAAAATTATCAAAAATATTAACAGCTTTTGCAGAAACAACGGTTAAAAACAAAGTCTAATTTCTCGTACACAAATAGTTAAATTTGATATGTGTATATTTATATATAATAAATTATATTATATTATCTAGAAAGGTCAAGGTTTTGTGAAGTATTTAATTTCGTAGAATAAAGTTAAAGGAAGCATGTTTCCGTTCGATGTTAATTTCGGGCTTCATAATGTATAACTCCATGTTGATAATTTGCATAATTAATTGTTAATTATTTTATAATTAATGGGTGTATATTTTACAAAAGTCACTGCCAAGCAAACAAACGTGATCTCTTTTGATATTTGGAAAAATGATCAATAACATTAATACAATATTATCGGAAAATAAAAAAACAACAACAGTCCCCTTAAGGTGGAAAGTATCAGAGTACGTTTTGGAATTCCGAAAACAACCGTTTCAACTAATGAAGATGTGTATCAGCGACCCCATAAGCAGAGTACTGGTAGATACTATATGCAGAGTTCGGTAGCAGCAGAGTACGAAACTATATATCAGGTAGTTTCGAGATTCGGAACGATTTGAAACAAGGTGGTCCCTTATAACCACTACTGTTTAATTTTGTGTTAGAATATGTGATTCTCAAATAAAAAAAGGCAAAAAGGGACTAACATTGAACGGCTTAAATCAACTGTTCGTCTACGCGGATGATGTAGATTTAATAGGGGCGGATATAGATGTACTGCAAAGTAACACCGAAGTCTTAGTAGAGTCTTGCGATGAGATAGGTCTAGAGGTAAACAATGAGAAAACAAAATACATGATAAGCCGAAACACTGAGAATGAAATAAATAGATACATAACAATTAAGAATGTTGACATAGAGAAAATAAACAAATTAAAATGGTTGGAAACATATATAACAAGCAAAATAAAGAAATAAAAAGTCTCTTAGTATCGGAAAACGTATGTTTTTATTCAGTTCAGAGACTCCTGACTTCGCGATTAATATCAAGAAAGGTGAAATTGAAATTATACAGAAGAGTTATTCCGCCGGTAATACTTTAGGGTTTCGAAAGTTGGAGTACACCATCAGCAGATGAAAATAAACTACGTTCCTTTAACACAACGTTTCGACTACGCTTGTAGCTATTATCAAGTGTACTGCTAACAGAATTATTTTTCTTTATAATGTACGATAATGGCTCTAAACGTAGTCGAAACGTTGTGTGTTTAATATGTGTATTAAATAAGCGAGTTTAATAATAATTTGTGTTTCAAACATCGGGCCGTGAAGTTTTGATTTTTGTTTAAGATATATGTACAGTACGTGACACTAGAAGTTACTTTAATTAATTACGTGTGTTTGAAAATAAGATCTTGAGAGAAATATATGGAAGGAAACGGTACGAGATGACCGGAGAATGGAGGAGACTACATAATGAAGAACTCCACGGACTGTACGACTCACCCGGTGTTGTAAGAATAATGAAATCGCGACGACTGAGTTGGGCAGGCCATGTAGCTCGGATGGGGGGAAAACGAAGATTATATTTCATCTAATTGGAAAGCCGGAGAGAAACAGGCCGTTGGGAAGGCCGAAGTAGGAGAATCGCGTACTTGAGGGTATTTTATGCAAATTAGATTTAGTACATACACAGAGATAACAAGACTCCTGTAGTGCCAAAAATAACATAGCTAACATTGTATGCATAGTAATAAGCAGGATAACACCCGCAGGTACAAGGTTGGTTTCCTCCTCTCCATTTTTTTTAGGTACTGAACATGAGTCTTTGGGTGGAGACAGACGATGTAATGTATGCATATAGAAGACAAGATTATTTGGAAAGAAGAACTTGAAGGGGGAGGGGGATATGTAAATAGATGACTGGACATGGTAAAGTTCGTGCGGATGATGAGTTGCAGTGTGCATACGAATGAAGTCACATTGTGAGACCTGGACTAGAAGAGACAGAGGGGAAAGAAGCCTAGAGGCTGGATATGGGATGCTTGGAAATGTTCAGAGCTTATTGTTCGTTGAACAGTTGATGCACAAAGACGTACTTAGGAGCTTGTATGAGTGTTTCAGTTAAGATTGGATGCTGAGGTATATACAGAGATTTTCTACTAGTTGATGTATTTCTAATGCAATTATTTATTATGCGTGTTTCTGTATATTTTTAAAATGAAGATTTTTTTAAGATAAAGAAAGATGATGGAAACACAGATCCTGTAGAAATACGAAAGTGCATATGATCTGGCAAAATAAATTATCCAGTTTAACTTGCTTTTATATTTGTACATATGGTACAAGAAAAGTAAACTCGGAAGACCTCATGTTGCGACTATACTAAAAAGACCGCAACCATGGTCTAACTCGAAGGTTTAATCTTAACATCAGAACGAGGCAAAGCTGGTTTGCTGTAAGATATTATTATTATTTTGTGTCCGTGGCATAGCACTGAAAGGCAAAAGATGTTTCAAGAGCGAGACCTACATGGTCAGTGTATTGCGAACCGCACTGAATTTGAATTTTTGTATTTATGGCTCAGGCCGGAATAGGGGAGGGGAAAGTGTCGGCCAGGAGCTATGTTGAAAGTACCATCCTCGCATTTGCCTGGTGCGTGAGTGAAAACCTCTGTCAGTATGGTCGGCCGCTGGTATTGAGTCCACGATCTACGAACCATATGCTTAAAAGCGTGAATAAGTTGTGAGACCCTCAGAATAGTCTTTCCGAAAGTGTAATAAAAAGTGTTTATGAGACGCGACCTGTTTTAAATTAAAGATAATACAACTTTATAATACGGGATGAAGTACAAATTTTAAAAAAATAATACAGGATCACCAAGTGACCCTGGTAGCCCCTTAACAAGTGCAATTACAAACTTGCATATTGTGTTTGAATATTGGTAAGGAGATGAACACGTGTGCCTTAAAAAATAATAAGCCAATGTTATACCAGACCATCCCGGGGACCCGGAAGTGCCCCTGGGACCTATACAAAGTACTATTAGTTAGCGTTGTAATGTGAATGAATAACTGTAAGTAGATAACGTTGAAAGCAAAGAGCAGTAAACTAAATAATAAGACAGTACGATACAGGGGCCATATGATCCTGCCATGTCCTAAATGCCCCTCAGGGCCCATTGGAAGTGAACATACCATTGTTGTAAAATGATGGCAAGGAAACTAATGTATTAAATGCTAAAACATACATCTGAGGAATAAGACAGTACTGTACGGGAACCCTCACAGGTCCCAGGTGGATCCTAGAGGGCTCCAAACATGGAAAATGGACCTTATGAATCCTTGGGACTAAAGGACCAAAAATGGTGCAAATTGTAGAACATACAACAGAGTAATAAGACAGTACTGTTGGGGAACACTCACAGGTCCAAAGTAGGCCCTAGAGGATCCCAAACATACCAAATCGAAGATTTTAATTTGGGGGACTAAAGGACCAAAAAATGGTTACAAATTATAGAACAAACAACAGAATAATAACGCAGTACTGTCTCATGGCTAGAAGGGCCCTATGTGGGTCCTGAAAGATAGATATGAAACTTTTGGTTAATTGGGTATAGAAAAGCAAGAATACGGTTAATTAAAACGGAATACAAAGTAATAAGAAAATTAAATCAAACGAGGACCTTATGGCCCTGTGGGCCCTGAAAATAACAATTCAATAAGATATGAAAATTGTATTAATAATGTCAAATCATAGTCCCTTGCAAAGTAATGTCAAAAAACAATATTTTAGGAATCTACTTCACCGAAAATAATGAAGACTTAAATCGACTAAGATTTGAAAATTTTACTAGTCATGTCAACTCATGCATCCATTCCAGGGAAGATAAAAAAAACAATAGTTGAGGACTCTACCTCACGTCCCCTTCCCGATAATGAAGACAAATGGCGTAAATCGACTAAGATTTCAAAAGTGTACTAGTCATGTCAACTCATGCATCCGTAGCAGGAAAGTACGAAAACATTCTTTGAGAAATACACCTCCCTCCCCCACTTCCAAAATGGCGTCCAAAGGCGTAAATTCACTAAGATTTGACTTTTTACTAATGATGGGAAAATGTTAGTATTTACTAGAAAACATGAAAAACAACATTTGAGGACTAAACCTTCCCTCCCCCATCCCCAACATGACGACCAATGCGTAAATTCACTAAGATTGGACTTTTTATTAATGATGGGAAAATGTTAGTACGTATATTTACTAGAAAACATGAAAGATAATATTTGAGGACTCTACCTCCCTTCCCAAAATGGCATCCAAAGCCCTAAATCGACTAAGATTGGACTTTTTTTGTAATGATGTCGAATAACGCTTCAATACTAGAAAAGATGAAAAACAATATTTGAGGAATCTACCTCACTCCCCCAAAACCCCAAAATGGCATCCAAACGCACCCGAAACATTTTTCCTAATAATGTAAAATGTAACTGAAAGAAAATAAAAAATAAGGATGTTATTCCATCACTTTAGTGTCATCAAACGGGACCGTAGCACCCGTAAACAGGAAAAATACAAGTTGGGAACCATTACAAGTAGACAAGCGCAAATGGTGTCAAAGTAAACAACATAGAAAATAATATATAGCAATGGAATTCCATGACCCGTCAAGGGACCACAAAGATACCATGGATCCCTAAAAGATAGAACGTGTGAAAGAAAAATCTAATATTAAAGAGTGAAGTATGAAGCCGTATGAAAATAAATATACAAGAGTGATTGTAGATGCTATCCCAGCCTTACAGATGTTAGTTACGCTGAAGTGTTCTAAAACCAGTGTGTTTGCACACAAAAATATTTACTGTATAAGCTCTATGATTGTTTGTGTAGTTTAAAAGTCAGTGTGAATACAAGCTTGAAGTTTAAGATTGAAAATACTGTATCAAGATTTTCGTGTGCACTATTACATGTATTTAATTGAAGAAATTAATTACTTTGAAAAGTGTTGTGTCTTGGTGACGATAGGAATCTTTGTTCATTTACAATGGATTTCTGGGGAGAAGATAGTAGGTCTAGTGACACGTTTTTAAGTACAGTGAACGAAGCTGGAATTGTTACTGAAACTTTATCAAATATTGAAAAGCGATCGCAGAGCCCTCTTTGTTTATGAAATATAATGTGACTGTGAAAAACGCTTTAAATATTGTGCCCGTAGAGAACAGTGTCTTTCCCTACTGTGGAAATATAGACACAAAACTTGCAACGGAAATTCCGTTTTTCAAGAATGTTTATGTCTCCAAAACCAAATGAGGTGAAAAGTGAATTTGCTGAAATGAATATAGAAGAAAGACTACACAATCCATCCTTATTAAAGCCAAGTGTTACCAGTATACCCACTGTGTGTAAATACAGACATAAAACCTGGAACGGAGGCCTCATGTTTTTTCAACACTATGTATGTTTCTAAAACCAAATGAGGTGGAAAGTGAATTGGTACAAAGGGATATTAGAGAAAGACCAAATAGTCCATCCTTATTAAACTCCTATGTTAGTAGTGTGCATTTCCAGTGTGTAATTACAAACACAGAACTTACAACGGAGGCCCTTGTTCTTCAACTATATGCATGTCTCCAAAACCAAATGAGGTGGAAAATGAATTGATGCAAATGGATGTTGAAAACAAAGCAGACAGTACCTCCGTTTAAACTCAAGTCTTATTTTAGAGAACAGTGTGTATCCCCTATATGTAAATACAAACATGAAACACCCAACACAAGTCCATGATAGTTCAACAATATGTATGGGCACAAAACTTGGATCCGAAAATTCAAGTACATCAAAAATGTATATGGAATTAGAAAATTCCTCAAGATCATTAGAGGCAAAAAGTGGAAGTGTTGAATTAGGTATTACCCAGGACGAGGAGGAAATTTCATTTAATTGTACAATTCAGGCGGCGGATACATGGTGTTTATGGCAGTGCTGTAAAGAATATAAACCAAATCGATATCTTGTATGTGAAGAGTGCTTTAATGGGCACCCACTTTATGCAGCTCATGTGTGTCGTAGAGGAAAATCTGATTTTCCTAAAGGAAAAACTGAGGAAGTGCTATTTAATCCAGTAAAATTGCAAGATTGGTATAGCATTTATAAAAGGACACACCTAAAACTTAATGCAGGGTTTCGTTCGTTTTATTTGAATATAAAACAATGCGTCAGAGATGGTAGAATTGGCAAGAGGTACGTTTTACGAGTACGATTTAAATGCAAAGAGAGTTAGATCCCCTTCTGTATTTAGGCCTTCGCAATCGTTGGATATTTGGTGGAACCTCTATAAGGTAAGTTATACCTATAAAGAGTATGATATAATTGAGGCGCGACCATTGTGCGAAAACGTTAGCGACAGTTATGGGGACAATTTGAAAACAACGAATATGTCATGCGTTGTATATGAATGAATATTGGACCTACTTGTGAATTTACAGTATAGGTACGGTGGAGATTTTATTTTGAGAACCTTATAGATCAAGCAACGGCGTCGGTATCTGCACTACTGTTGCTTATCTATAAAGTTCTCAAAATAATATCTCCACCGTACCTATACTGTAAATTCACAAGTAGGTCCAATATTCATTCATATACAACGCGGAGCTGTGAAAAGCTTGATGTACCACGCCACAAGCTCAAACAGGTTCAAGGATCCTTATCAATATCGGCAGCAAAGGCCTGGAATGCGCTTCACAAACATATACGAGATATTGAAAAATTTAAATAATTTAAAATCTCGCTAAAATGTTTCCTACTTAAGGATCAGCAGCTAACCTCCAGTACATATGATAAATTTACTATCTAGATGCCCGATGCGAAATCGGTTCAATATTGTCCTTATGTGCTCATTAACACAATTATTGGTTGTAATTTGTAATGGTCATTTATTGTGTGTGTATGAATCTGTTTTCTTTGTTTAATCCACATTATTTTACTGATTTTGTAACTGTTTTTTCTATTTGTAACTGAATTATTTCTCATGTATTTCGTCAGATTTTGATGTATTTCAAATTATGTATTCTTCTTGACAAGGGTTAGGTGATAGAGCAGCCTCCGGCTGATCGCCCGCTCTAATGAAGCCATTTTCAATTCAATTCAATACATACTAACGAATGAAGATTTTGTTCACGCGCTTTATGAACTGTTTAAAAAGTTGCATTGTTATACCAGAATTAACTTTATTGACTTTCATTGATGTTTAGCGCAACCGGTAAACATCCAATTAAACAATGTGCGTGAAATCCTGCAAGCAAAAGTAAAACGTAGTGAATGAAATTGTACATTATTTTATGAGAACTGTGTACTTTCGTGCAGAGACACTGTGTTGAATAGTACATTAGAAACACGATCAAACCTAACGCAAACTGTGTGACTAAAAAGAAAATTATACGTGATAGAAAACTGTTGCTTTTGTAGGAAAAACACTACTTGAACTTGAAAAGACATATAAGTAACTTGGAAAATACCTTTTTTAAGTGAACGAAACCTAAGTAATGTATAGTGTGGTGATAGTTTTTTTAAAATAAATAGTAATGTGAAATATTGACGTGTTTTATTTTCATGTGCTTTCAAAATTATGGTGAGGTATGTAGTATTTATAATACTGTATATTAATTTTGAATATTATTTGTAGTCTTCAAGCTCGGCTGGAATATTAAAATTTTGTTTCATTTACATTTTATGTTCTGATGGATGCTGTTGTTATTTATTTAAAACATACTATTTTTACTTACAACTGAGTTGATCTTCGTACGAATACTTTCACGTACTTATATATATTATATTAGGATAGTTATCAGCTGGAATCGAGTTGACAATCTTTTTATACTACTCACAATGCTATACACCAACTTATTGATGTCATTCGATGTATACCAGATGGTACAGAGATAAATAAAACAATCACTAAGGAAAGAAATACGATTTTTTCAAACTACCCAGGCATAACACAAAAACATGGGAAGTATAAAATTTGCATTTGATAGGCTTCATTTGATAGAAATAAAACTTTTGCGTACAATTATTAAAAAATTATTATAGTGTTTTTAGTGTTTGGATTATTCGATTTAATACGTAATAAAATAACAATGTCAGACAGGAAGCATGCAGTACTCTTTTATATATGTAAAAGTTTGATAAAAGTGGGTTTTGATTATTTAAACCATTTGTCTGCATTTTAGTTGAAGACCGAAGAACAAAGTTTTAATTTGTTATGCAATAGTTCTTTTGTGTGTTTTAAAATTAAAGTGTAGTATACGTCCGGGTAATATGGATTGTAAAAGTAATACAATCATTTAATAATGCAAAATTATGATACACAAATATATTTTTTAATAGTATTACATACATCTTCACCGTTCGCATACATCCAGATTTGCATTGGAAATTTCATCATTGTAATCTAAAATACTAATGGAAACAGAAGACATAAGGTAAACACTTAACAGTATGATTCGTATTCCAAAT
>JAGDQP010049984.1:731-13940 GCA_022664845.1 Lepisma saccharinum | reverse complement strand
GTACATGTGGCCCAATGTTAGCCCAACTTATTTTTCAGTTGTATGCACTCAAAATGGTACCAAGTTATGTACTGAGCAAATTTACTATTTTTGGAAACCGAATTATCCATATTTTTTCAGTAGTTAAAAAAAAAACCTGGACCTTGATTACATTATGCCTTTATTCAATGACATGTTTTACTCTCTCGTCTTCATTTATAATCGAAAAATTTTCCACGTATCTGTGGATGGATTCGAACCTGCAACGTTGTGATTTATTATCCGTTGCTTTAGCTACTACACTACGGACCAACACTTTAATCCTAATAATACGTAAATTATGCACTTCATCAATTCACACAGGGCGACCTAAGACCCAACGCTAGATAATTTATTCTCTGTACTTGCGCGCTGAATGAGTTAAAATAGAAGAGTTAATTTTCTATTATCATTTCTACACAAACTAATACATAGTAAAATTCACTCAGAAAAAATATTACCCGAAATAAGCTTGCAGGTCCCGCAAAGAGTTACTCGACTTCGTAATGCAGTCTTTCCCCTCCCGCCATAAAGGACCCGCCGGCCGGGTGGTCGAGCGGTCTGCGGCGGTAGGCTATCGACTCAACGGTCCCGGGTTCGAGTCCCGGCAGGGGCATGGGTGTGGATTTTAACACTTAACAGCTAAGGGCAAATCGTGACGGGCCGAAGTCCAAAGTTACTAAACTGGCCCATATAAAAATAAAGTTTACCAAAGTTACCATAAAGGACCTAAATATTAATTACATTTTTCCAACGCCTGTTTAATTTCTCTCCTAAAAATAACCATATGGCAAAGTTACGATAGATGATTTTTTTTGGAATTCGAAGACATAATTTAGAATGTTTGTCTATCTTCCTATCAGCTGGCTATCAGAAGTAATTTAGATCAACCATTTTCTCTGCATAATTGTCTTGCAGGGAAGGAGTAGTTAAAACACTTCCTCGGAAGAGAAACAAACAAACAAACAAAAAATCATTAGCTAGATTGAAAGATTTTACTCACTTAAAAATAGTATTTTCCATCCACTGAAATCAAAGGTAGATTGTAACCTAACAATTCCTAGCCTAATAACGTAAAATATTAAGTAATGGTTTTATTATAAACAAAACCAAAACGCCCCAGTATAAATTCGAATTATAACGTATTTAAAAAAAAACTCAAAGTGATAGGAACAAATGGAGATTACTAAGCGAATGCCGTGGCCTGCCAGTTTTAGTCAGTCATAGATTTTCCCAATAGTGTCCATTACTAATCCAACGGTGTATGGCTTATCTCTGTCGCACTTGTGGCTACTGAGATCTAGTAGGGTCACAAGTGGAGAATACTAAGTGATTCAAAAGGACCTGCTAGTTTTAGAGTCACATTCATAGTTTTTCTTACCATTGTAGACCATGACTAATCCAGCTGTGTATAAATCATCTCTGTCGGACTTATAGTTACTAAGATCTAGGAGGGGCACACATGGAGAATACAAAGCGACTGGAAAGGACCTGCCAGTTTTAGGGTCAAAGTTATATGTTATTCCAGGGTTTCAGGCCGTGTGATATGCAATAGTACTTCTGTTTACATGCCTCCTCTATTCACAGTTTTTTCAAGAATAAAAAGGCAGAACTTCTCTATAGGTTCATCTGCTGCGGTTACAACCGCTATTAGGCACATGAGTATTGATAAACACAGACAGTAATGTTCGTTAGTGAGAGTAAAACTAATGTTAGGACATTTTTTTCGAGTCGGCGCTTAGTAGCTGCTCGAGTCGGTACTCAGAACTGCTCGAGTCGGTACTCAGAACTGCTCGAGTCGAGTCGAGTCGGAGCCCACTATATGCTCGAGTCGAGCCGAGTCGGCGCTCACTATGTGCTCGAGTCGAGCCGAGTCGATGCTCAGAGAGACTTACACTGTGACTCGGTTACAGTGAGTCGAGCTCGAGCGACGACTCAACTCGAGCGCTAGACTCGCCGCTCGAGCCGAGCGGATTGACATAACAGTCAGAAAAGGAGTCAGTGGACGATGTCATAGTAATGTAAAGTTATCTTACCTCATAATTTATACACAGCTATCTCGGTTTTCTACTTGTTCAGTTATTAGAGAAAACTTAGAACAACAAATTATGTTGCCAAGAAGATCAATAAACTAACTTCACATCGACTATCATGCTTTCTGCTATCATTGTTTCTAAAGTTAGTAGGATAGAAAAAACAAATAGTGAAACTAAATTAACATAAAAAAGTAATAAAAAATCTTTAAAAGACATTCTTTTCTTAATCTATTCGTACTAAAAAGGAAAAAAAAAGTTTTATTTATGCATGCCTAAAAAGAAAAGCATGAGCGCGCTCTCATTTACTGTCGCTTCATAAATTCTTGAAATGACGCGCCCCATTCTTTTCTTTTTAGTCATGCATAAACATTTTTTTTTTTTTCCTTTTTAGTACGAATTGATTAAGAAAAGAATGTCTTTAAAAAGTTTTCTTTAGTTATTTCAATGCCGGCTCGCTCGATTCGAGTCGAGTCGGTGCTCACTATTTGCTCGAGTCGAGTCGAGTCGGCGCTCAGTATTTGCTCGAGTCAAGTCGAGTCGGCGCTCATATAGCTGCTCGAGTCGAGTCGAGTCGGTACTCAGACCTGCTCGAGTCGAGTCGGTACTCAGAACTGTTCGAGTCGTTGCTCAGAGAGACTCACGCTGCGACTCGGTTACAATGAGTCGAGCTCGAGCGACAACTCAACTCGAGCGTTATACTCGCCGCTCGAGCCGAGCGGATTGACATCCCTAGTGCGCAAAGGCAGAGACCCTAGCCTTACAGAAGGTACCATCCCGGCATTCGCCTGTTGAGACTGAGGCAAACCTCAGTCAGGATGGCCGTCCGGAGCAGGGTTCGTACGCTCGACATACCCAATGCCGCTTGGTTGGCAGACACGCTACCCCTAAATTTTTCTTGTGTTGTAGCAGTTATGTTTGTTAATGTTAGGATAAGGAATCCAATTATTTTTCATTATTTGTTCTTACTTCTTGATTAAATTCAAAATGTTTTACCGAATTTTGTAAGAAATTATAAATTCATTTTGATCTGGCCCGGGCCAAGATTCAAAAGCTTTTGTTCCTCTAAAAGTGATTAAAAATGTCGCGCTTATTGCAAAGGGAGCAAAATCAACCCCAGATTCTATTTAAAATTTTGAAGTTGCCTCCCGTAGATGTATTCCCGGGACGCCACTGCTTTCAGCAACATCATCATGTGATTCTGCACATGCACTTTGATATGTACATTTTTTTTATTGCAAAGCTCTACCATATGTGCAATAGGAGCCGAATTCAGTGGTACGAAGGTTGAGAACTACCCCGTATACAGGATGTGTTTAAGGCTAATGCAACGTTGTCCACATAAGATAGACTAAAATGTGAGCTGAGTTATACAGACTTTTACAATAGCCAAGTCGTAGAAATAGGCCAGTAATAATTTAATTTAATCTTACTTTCTGATATTTTTTTTTTAACGCATAAAGGGTTGTTATGTATGGGAGCTACTAAGTATAGCTAATAGGGCCATTTCTCTCTCCCTGGCTTTGTACTCCTATTCTTAAAAAGAGTAATTACCTTTTTCCAACGCCTGTTTAATTTCTCTCCTAATATTAACCAGGACAAAGTTATGGTAGATGATTTTTTTGGAATTCGAAGACATAATTTAGAATGTTTGTCTATCTGCCTATCAGCTAGCTATCAGAAGTAATTTAGATCAATCATTTTCTCTGCATAATTGTCTTGCAGGGAAGGAGTAGTGACAGATTTTACTCAATTAAAAATAGTTGTACTTTCCATCCACTGAAGTCAAAGGTAGATTGTAATCTAACAATTCCTAGGCTAATAATCTAAAAAAAAAACCCTAAGTAATAGTTTTATTACAAATAAAACGAAAGCACCACCGTATAAATTCGACTTATAACATATCCCCTCAAAAAACTTCAAAGTCATAGGAACAAATGGAGTTCACTAAGCGAATGCCGGGGCCTGCCAATTTTAGTCAAATTCATAGATTTTCCCACCGGTGTCCATTACTAATCCAACGGTGTATGGCTTATCTCTCTCGAACTTGTGGCTACTGAGATCTAGGAGGGTTACAAATGGACAATACGCGTACTAAGCGATTCGAACGGACTTGCCAGTTCTAGTCACATTCATAGTTTTCCTCACCATTGCAGACCATGACGAATCCAACGGTGTAAAAATTATCTCTGTCAGACTTGTAGTTACTAAAATTTAGGAGGGACACAAATGGAGAATACAAAGCGACTGGAAAGGACCTGCCAGTTTGAGGGTCAAAGTTATAGGTTATTCCAGGGTTTCAGGCCTTGTGACATGCAATAGTACTTCTGTTTACATGCCTCCTTTACTCACAGTTTTTCCAAGAATCAAACGTCAGAACTTCTCTATAGATATATCTGTTGCGGCTGCAGCCTATATTAGGCACATGAATATTGATAAACACAGGCAGTAAGATGTTCGTTAGTGAGAGTAAACGTAACGTTAGGATATATTTTTTATATATGAATCAGAAAAAGAGAGTTTTCATATAACTTTAAACTATTTTTTTTTTTTTTCAGGAAACCACACAATAGACCTTGCAACTCTTCCAAATATCACCCCATTCCAAATATACTGTTGCTATACTGTTACAAAATTCTCATATCTCACCTTCACTACATAAAATCTTTCAGGTATGTGCTGTTTTCTAAAACAGCATGTTTACATTCGCTTCGGCACCTGTTGTAGAAGCTGAATAAAGAGGGGATTTGTGTAGTCCCCTCCCTTCTTTTTTCCCTCGGACTAAAAGCGAAGACAGGGGCGGGGCGGGGCTGGCTTACTCTCATCAAACCTTTGACAGGTGGACTGGAATAGCTATGTAAAAAGACTATTTTTTTATTGGTGTATCAGATATGATTGCAATTAAAATTATTAGAATCGTTTGTTCACAAGGAATAAAACAAAAAAAAGTTGGTCTTTCTAGGGTAAGTGGTTGCAAAGTTAGACATATTGTAATTTGTAGAAAAAATAATAATTTTATTTATTTTTTTAATAATTTATTTCTGAAAAACTAGGAAACAAATGTACGTTCTAAGTATTTCAACCCGTGCATAAACTTCTTATAATACTCCAAAACTTTTCTTTTCTATTAAAGATATCAAGTTCCTTAGAAAATGAAGATATTCGGTATCAATTTTCTGCCCATAAGCACCAATAGTAAACTTTCTAGCTCTGGCAGAAGTAGAAGACCGTCTTAAGGTGTAGTTAATAAAAGTAGTGTGCTTACGTTTCTTTTTGTGCGACCAGTATATGAATAGAACTTTAAAACGAGTGCAAAATTCAATACTTAAGGCTGCAGATCACCCCCGCCATCTTGGTATGCACTTTCCATTGATTAACATGGGAATTGTTTTACTCGTCTTATACTTTTCAGGAGTATAGTTTTAACTTCTGTTTTCGCCCAGTTTATCGTCATGTTCTCTTTTACTCATGCTACTTTACAGAAATGCAATAATTTATACAGGAACAGTATAATTTCCCGTTAACATATTGTGATTTATATAGCAAACTATTAATAATACATTATACTTATATATTTGGAGAAACTTCACAAACCAAAACTATACAAGAGTCAAAATAACCACCATGACAAATTTTGTGAAAGCAGAAATTAAATATTTTACTTCCGAGAGGCATAAAATGAGTAAAACAATTCCCGTGTAAATCAATGGAAGGTGCGTACCAAGATGGCGGGGGTGATCTACAGCGTTAATAGTCACATAATGTAATATTGGAAAGAAAAACGTTTGCGATTTCCGCCCAAGTTGAAATACGAGATACACCAGTAGCCCAAAAAGCCGCAAGTTCCAGAAATCGACTTCGAGATAATCCAATTCGCTACTTTTCACCCAGTCTGGCAATCCTGATGATGATGCTAATGGATTAATATTTTCCCCGCCTTTTTAGTTTTACTTTAATTATTCAAATTTCAGTACAGGAAAACAAAAATTAACTTTCACGGACCAAAGTTCGGTTCGTCCTTCAATAACGAGTACAATTAGCTTTAATTAAATCCTGGTAGTAACTGCACATAATCCTAAGTTTACTGTGAATATTTCATTAAAACTAATTGTACTTCTTATTGGAGGACGAAACGAACTTTGGTCCGTGAAAGTTAATTTATGTTCTCCTATACTGAAACTTGAATAATTAGCGTGAAACTACAAAGGCGGGAAAATCCACTCGGATTGAGTCTTAATCAGGATAAGCATATTCAAATGGAAACTTCTATTTTCAGTTGAAAGTTAAGGCTGATGAAGAACAAAGGAGCAATTATGTAACGTTGTGCCTAGTTCAGTTTCTCACCGCTAGATGGTGGAGTAGGTCACGTGAAGTTTTGTCAACTGTTTATTTCTGGCACGCGAACGAGAAGTTCAGGGCCGCCATCAAAATGTATTTTAAAAGGCACGAGACAGAGAGAGGAGCAAGCCATGTGAGAACTTGTGACCAGCTACTCACACAAAACCACGTGTATTTTAAAACTAGGCTAGGAAAAGAAAAAGAAAAACGAATAGCAGAAATAAAAAAGACATGTGATAAGCACAGAAGAATTCTCCTCTGACACAAGTGATGCCATCTTTTGGAAAAATTCCATAACCTCACGTGACGTGAAAAAAAGGTTTTGATGTAATTTTTAGACGTTGTCTGGTCTAAATCTGACAAGACACCATTATCCGTTGCTTGGCCCAGCAGCACCCAAAAGAAAGAAAAAAGAAAAGGCATACATGTCCCAACTGTTATGGTTTTCAGCACAATAATAAAATATGCAATTTCAATGTACCAACTGTTATGGCTTTGGTCATACTAACAAAATGTGCAATTTTAACTTGTTTTATTGCGATATTTGACCCCTAATTTTTGAAGAACTCTATTTCCTTGGCAAAAGGATAAGTAACAGATATTGCTGTTTATTACTTAAGTGATCGCTTATATTAATTTGGAATAACCACGTTTCGAGAAGCAAGAATTGTGGTGATGTTTTGTACTCCAGTTACTGTAGAAGTACCACCAAGAGGTGAGAAAGTTCCTATATTAGTGATCAGTGTGCTGGTTCGGATTCTACATTAATATTATGCTCCTTTATCAGACTTCAGAAGGAATTCTGTGAAGACTTATAGACCGACGCTGTTGTCCGTCGATAACTTTCAACTCAGGAACTAGTGGGGCTAGGAAAGTGCTTGAAATGTCATAGCAAAAGTCTTTGTGAGACTAGCTCAAATCCATATTGATCATACACACTGAAGGGTGCCAGAGATAGGTAGCAATTTATAACTTTGGAACTACTAGTGCTAAGGAGGTGGTTGATGTGTCGTTGGAAAGGTTTGATAAGGTGAGTCTAACCCGTGTTGATCATACACATTGTAGGGACGGTTCCGCAGATGGGGGTAGTTTATAATTTAGGAACTACTAGGGTTAGAAAGGTGGTTCTTGCTCCTGAAGCCTGGTGGTAGCACATGTGTACAGTCCCCTGGCTGGTCTCCGCCTAACTTTTGTTAATATAGAACTGTGCAACAGGATATTAATGTTATATTGAAAACCATAACATTTTCGCCAATTTCAAACAATATATGAGAATATTGACTCCAGAAATCTCGGATAAGGCTGCCAAATGTGTCAGTGTTGAATGCAGGACCCAATTGAAAATAAAGATATAGTAGTGGTTTTAGAGTCGAAGCCCCGAAGATATGAATTTAGTATATTTGAGACACTAAAATAGAATATGAAATATTGGTACAATTAAATATTTACCTAAGTTCAAGTCATTATGTACAGGGAAATATTCTTAATTCATTTACTGCCGAGTATAATAAGACAACGATTTTCTGTAAACAATAAATGTCTATTTCTTCAAAGAAAATTTATTTATATATTATTGTCATTCTTTCATTTTAAAGAAAGAGATCTTAATTTGGCATGCGTTTGGAAATAGCACAATTCAGAGAGAGAGAGAGATGCATATGGGCTTTAACGTAGAAAAGAGGGGGCGGCAAATGTACTCCATAAAGGCTCCATTCGTTTTACAAGTAGTTGGATTCTCCATAGACGGAGGTAAATCGATTGGAGAACCCAGGAATCCGTAGTTACCAGACCACGGAATCACACGCGCTAGCTGACTTTCCAAGCGTTATTTATGTGATCACAAGAGGCATCTGTAGTCAAGGGATGGAAGTTAGCGAAGATTAGCTTACGGCCAAATACTCTTAGCACATGATGGGACTTAACACACTGACACCACAACAAAAGTGAAACCAAGCAAACTTGAAATAAATTTCAAGTTTAACCACCTTCCTAGCAGAACTACTTGTACCAACAAACTTGAATTAAGTTCGTTAACAACCAAGCCACTTATGTTGCTCCAACAAGTTTGATTCATGCTTGTTTGTTATGTTCAACACCATATAAAGTTTCCTAAAGGCCATCTAATAAAGTTTTAATTCAACAATATAAAGTTTGACAAGATCAAAGCAAGTGACTGACCAACATTGCTGCACGTTGGAATGCTACCTGGGTAATGTAAGAGGCCTTGACATCAAACGAAATTATTATTAGGAAAATATACGAAATTAAATCGTATTTAATCCTCTGTGCAATACACGCACGCGCCGTGAACGGTGCATTGGGGATGTAAAGGTAGAGCTCGACATCCCATCATGACAAACAGACTACCAACTTTTCTTGTAATTTTATTCAGATTTTAATTACAATGTACATGACAACTGGCAAGCCTGTTTTTACGTAAACATGACTTTTCGTAACAAATGCTGTGGGAAAGACGTAGTCATAGACTAGACCACACATTTGGCAAAGACA
Source organism: Lepisma saccharinum (assembly GCA_022664845.1). Classification (NCBI taxonomy): domain Eukaryota; kingdom Metazoa; phylum Arthropoda; class Insecta; order Zygentoma; family Lepismatidae; genus Lepisma; species Lepisma saccharinum. The sequence goes on along the minus strand of JAGDQP010049984.1, from coordinate 5,040 downwards.
TGTGAACAGCAGTTGAAAAAAAAAGAAATAGTTCCTTTCAACTATCTTGCCTCCATTACACAATTTCTGTTCTTTTTATCTCATGTTCTTCTAAAGGTTTTTTTCTATCGCAGGTTTTGGCACACATATTCATTTTAGAAAGACATTTTCTTCTACATATCAGAGTTGGCAGTAAGTGTATTGAATTATCTGCTAGTTGTTTTCCAGTGTATAGCTATGAAATTAATCCGCGCGTCCCTTGTTTGGTAAAATGTAATTCTGCACGTGAACGAAAACACACATGGCAATACATACATCCACACTCACCATATATATATATTAGGTTCAAGTAAACATGTCTCTCATAAACTTGCAGGCAAACATTTCCAAGGATTTAGAAGTACAAGACCCCGCAACGTCTCTTTAGTTTTTGTGAACAAATCTCGCTGTCACAGCGAATCGATTTACTACTCTTAAATATACGTCTAATGGTCTATAAAATTCGAAGTCTTTCACTGGGACTTAGTTTGGTTCAAGGAATGGAAATTTCCACTCAGTTGTTTTCCTATCTTAAGAGGTTTCAAAACTCACGCCCACTTTTAAAAAGATATTTAAAAATAACGGAGAAAGTAGGAACAATGATATTTTGGAAAGCTCGTTAGGCTATGCTTAGGAACATTTATCGAAAGAAGTAAGCCACAATTTTAATGTGCGTGTTTCAGATGAGAGAGATTTGAATTTCTGAACTATGAGGTCATACTCTGAACTATGGTGTAAAATTGTTATAGCGGTATCGGTTTTAGCGACACCTGGTCTAAACAATTAAGAATTCTATGGTACGAACATATTTCTTATGCGTTTTTCGGCCTTGCTTAACCTTTAGGCGCCGAACGGCGCACGGGCTGAACCAGCACTTTAAACCTGAGTAGCTCAGCTCCTAATTAACCTAGAGGGATGATTTAGGTGCCAATCTGTTCAGGAAGAATGAAGCTTTCCAACGGTGTGCATTTCATCCATGTCGGGGGTCCCGCGGCGGAGGGGTAGGGGACAGAGTTGGGTGATCTAGTTCCCCCTCCCCTTAGCGTATGGGGGTAACTCCCCCCAAAGGAGCTACAAGCATAAAAATTGCTACCATCCTGTATAAGGCCATTGGGATTGCGAGGGGGTAAATGGGAGGGTTACAACAAATAACAGTGTTGCCAGAGTCCCACAAAAGTCAAAGAAACATGTTTTTTTTATAATTTCTTCTTCTTCTTTTACGGGTTGGGCACGTCTGGCACAAAAGTAACTTCTTTGGAATCTGTGTCCCATAAGCTTTCGAACGAGGTATCGTTCATCTCCCTGTGACAATTAGGGGCGATGTTATAAATAAGGGTATGCGATAGTCAATCAAAAAAATATATACAGGGTGACCATAGAAGGTACGACGTTCCGAATTTTTTTTCTCCCTTGCTATTGCACCTACGCCCTTCATTTTTTTTATATGATTGTTTCCAATATCTGGCGTATATGTGAACATTTTTTCTTGCATACGACAAATAACAGTGTTGCCAGCCTCCCACAAATTAAAAAAAAAATCTTCTTCTTCTACGGGTTGAGCACGTGGGGGAAAGTTACCTCGTTGGAATCTGTGTTCCATTAGCTTTCCAACGAGGTATAGTTCATGTCCCTCTGACAATTAGGAGGGGATACTAAAGCCACCAACATGATGGTCTACGATTTTCTTGAAATTCCTATCTGGGGTATAAAGGTTAACACGACAAACTTATCTGCGTCTTCCTAGTATAGAACATCATTTTAAACCTAAACTTGGATTACAATTTCCAAGAACAAAAGGCATTTCGAGAACTCTTTTGTTGCTTGATCTTGAGAGAACGAACTTAGGCTTCCAGACAAGTTCCTTACCCTCCTATTGTTGTTCGGAAATTGTTGCAAGTTAGCTGTCCACTTTATTGTCACTCTCGCCCATGGACACAGTTCGTACGAGCACCGTAACAATACAGCAATAATTTTAACGCCTCGTTTAAAGCTGGCGAAAAAAGAAACGTTTTAACTTGGAAGAAAAGGTTAACCTGAAGCGTGAAATTGAACATAGAAGAGGAAAATGCTGATGTGTGTCCTGAATTTGGTGTGGTTAATTCTACAACGTACACAATTTGAAAGAACAGAACTATAAAAATGTTGGTGTATTTCAACTGAATGGATCAGTTACGAAAATATAATTGTCCATTTCACTCGACTGAAATCCGTAACAGTACTGTATTAGGCAGATTTCGAAGAAAAATATACCTATTGAGATCGATACGATATGAAAGTATATATTTATATATAACCGGAAGAGGCCTCATCCAGTAGTGGATTGAATATGGCTGTGTATTATATATATATATGTTGAACCAAATTTTTATATGTTGTTTCTAGGCTTAATAGCTCGGTTAAGTTCGTTAATGAGCAAAATCGGTCGCCATCTTGGATCCAAAATGGCCGCCGAACCCATTGTTGTATAGAATACACTGCTGGGGATATTGAAATCAAATTTGGCATAAAGGTACAACATCACTCTTTGATTACGAAAATGTTACTTAATGAATTCAAAGACGCCATCTTGGATCCAAAATGGTGGAAGTAAGAAATCTATTTTCCATATCGTTTGAGCTAGAGATATGAAATTTAACATAAAGGTGTACTGTCACTACTAGTTCAAGAAAATATTACGAAATGTTGAAAAAGTCGCCATCTTGGATTCAAAATGGCCGCCGAACCCATTGTTGTATAGAATACACAGCTTAAACGGCTGCAGCTAGAAATATCAAATTTGCTAACACTGTACATTATCATTTGTATGTTACTAAAATATTACATGATGTATCCAAAATGGCGGACCTAAAAAACATTTTACACACCGTTTGAGCTAGAGATACGAAATTTGGCATAAAGGTGCATTATGACGAGTAGTTTAGGGTAATCTTACAACATTTGAGAAAAGTCGCCATCTTGGATCCAAAATGGCTTCCCAAAATCCCACTTTGCACACCGTTTGAGCTGGATAAATGAAATTTTACTTGAAGTTGTACCATCACAAGTAGGTCACGACAATATAAGAAAACTTTCAAAAAGTCGTTAACTTGGATCCAAAATGGCCGCCCCAAAAACCCACTTTCCAAATCATTGAAGGTAGAGAAACGAAATTTTCTTTGAATGTGTATGACCAAGAGTAGGTTACAATAAATGGGGCAAACCTTCCTTTTGGGGGGCACAGCCCCCGTGGGAGGGTACAGATGGATACCATGGTGGTGTAGTGCTGTAGTGAGATTTTGGTTAAGATAAAGGAGGCGCATCCTCTGAAAAGCACTGAAGTTGGGGGGCGGCAACAAAACAATAAATAGTTTCTCGATACCTCTCATATGAGGCGATATTTGAATTTTTGAAAATAAAAAAAAACTTCGAGATCTACCTCAGCCTGTAGGCCTACCGAAAGGGATTTTTTTTTTATATTCTTCTTACACTTTTTACTGGTAATGTCAGGCTTAACAGTGAATACAATCTAAAATCGGTTTATATTTCGTATAATTTTCCAACTCACTCGACTAAGAGAGAAAAAAAATCTGAGTTATAACGACACTCGTTTCTAACAACACACTTTTTTTATAAGTACCCTGGACTTTGTTATAGCTAAGTTCTAGTATAGTCCATTTGGCGAGCGTTAATGCGGTTTTTTTTAACTATGTCTATTGTTATTGTGTGAATTGTTCGTTGCGCTACCAGAACGTAACTAGTAGATTTTTTATTGCCATAACAATTCCCACATTGCAAATGGTGAGTGAATGTATTTCAGTTTCCATACAAGAGAATAATTATCAAATCTCTCTGCTAGGAAGGTGTGAGTAGCAATGGAAATTACCAGAGATTTCCAGCACAGTTTGGTGAGTCGAGTCTATCCCGTTCGTCCGTCTTTGCGTGGTATAAAGCGTTCACGAACAGCCGACACAGCGTACGGCAAAGCTACTGTTAACGACGACAAACTGTAAAACAGGACGATTAGTGAAGGTAATCTGATTTTTGCACTTAACATTAACGTTAGCAGTGTGCATACCGTCATCTACAACAAGCTGTACTTGAGCAAGGTGTGCACCAGATGGATGCCTGCATAACTCCACCAGGCTGCAAGTTGCGAATACATCAGAAAGATGCAGAAAATTTTCTCAGACTTGTGACATCAGCGGTAGAGACAGTAACAGGGGGTTATCGCCCTATCCTTGAAGACAAACTTGCAAGTACAATGATCCCCACCCCACGAAGCTATGGTACGGTATCCTTTGCAAGTACAATG
>JAGDQP010049983.1:0-14359 GCA_022664845.1 Lepisma saccharinum | reverse complement strand
ATGTATTTTTTATTAATTTTGTTAGCATTATATTGTAATGGTTCATTCTCTTCTTCTGCTTCTGTGTTCTGTGCTGCAACCTCATTATATATTTCTATTTCAAAGTGGATTGCATTATGGTCGCTACATGTACCTCCATCCATAACGTTCCAGTTTTTTATATTTTCATTCAAATTTCTTGTCGATAGTGTAATATCAATGTTAGTTTCTGCCCCCGCTCTGTTGCTAAAAGTGGGGGGTTGTCCTTTATTATGGATTACTAGGTTATTAGCTAATTTTAGTTGCTCTAGTAATTCCCCTCTTCTCCTGTCTCTACCTGTTGCTACGTTGCTATGCCAAAGCGGCGATTTAGAGTTGGCATCTGCAGTTATTATAATTTTGTGATTCTGATAATTCTGTATAATTGTTTCTAATTTTTCTAGATACTGTTCAATTCCATGATGGTATTGGAAGTACATACAGACGACCACCATTTTAAGATGTTTTGTTAGAATCTCCACGCAAGACGTCCACTCGTCAATGTATTGTCTTATCTCTACTAATAGGTAGTTTTTATTAAAGCACATGATCTCAGCTTTTGGTTGGTCTCCATAAGCAGCTATTCGTGTTGTCACAGGGAAATATATTATTTTTCCTCTGTAGGAATAGGGTTCCTGCACACATAGTAAATCAATTTGGTGATCTTTTACGAGTTTTTTCAGTTCAGACCCAACCAATCTAGAACCCTGTGCATTTATTTGCAGCACAGAACACAGTTCAGGCTGCATCCTAGGCATAAGCGGGAGATCTTGTGTGCTAATAGCAGCGTAGCCACGGCTCCTTGGAAGCATATATCAACCTTCAACATGCTTTGATATGTTAATAGTGGACAAATAATCAACTATGATATATTCAATCCCTTCCAGTCGATAGAGCGCCCTGAAAACCGGAATTGTTTTTATTTCAACAATCACATTTGGATACCATTTTTACTAGTTCGATTATGTTTTGGGGTTTTCATGCAGTTGATTAACGGTGTTGGTATCAGCCCAGTCCGCATATAATATATTTTTCGGAAATATATATTAACACAAATTTTAGAATCCGCCGCGATACCTAAAATTGCTGCCATTAATTAATAGATTTCTGTAAAAAATAATAATTGAAGCGCATGCGCGAACAAACGTCTATGCATACAATATTCATACTTTGCATGAAGACATGTTAGACTAAAGTCCGCTTTTTTGCAAAGCATTAATATTTTATGCCTCATATTTACTGTTATATATAAAAATGTACTCTTGATTATTTTTTAATTTGAAAATGTGCTATAGACGTTTGTTTGTGCATACGCTTTAACTCTCGTTTTGAAGTATTCTTACATACTTAAGAGATATTATTTACATATTTAAAAAAAAATATATATATATAATTTTTGTAATGGGTGGAGCAGTCAAGCTGCAATATTTCAGATGAACTGACCTACATGTATCGTGTACCGAATGTCTCAAACTTATTGTATCTACTGTGTTATTCCAACTTTCGTTTGGGAGGCACACACACTATTTGGGGGGCACGGCCCCGTGGCTACACCCCTGCTACTATCGAATAACGTACCTATATCTTTTTTTTTTTTGGCCGGAAAACTCGGTTCAGTTTCTGATAACAGCGACATATACTTCCTCCCAAAACTTTCTCTTCAAATTCAGTTCTGAATATTCTTTCAAACATTTATTTTCTTAAATAACGGTGGACGTTTCTCTATATCTTCAATTAATTTCTCATTGTCTTCATCACTAATTAAAGACATGCTTCAAGATGGCTTCCAACACACTTCTGTTTTCATACTGCAAAGAGAGAATATAACAATATTTTCTTCTCTGAGCGACAGTTCTGTCGCCAGTGTGCGGTCTGCCATTTACTTCCATGTATTTTGAGGTGTTGGGCGACTGTTTTGTATCGGAGCTGTCTCCCTGCTCTGCGACAGCTCGGACACTTTCCTGTCTCTGTCGCCGCAGTGTGCGCTCCCACAATGCATTAGCTGTGGAGACAAAACAGTCGCGTGACAAAAAGTTCCCAGTGGTGTTATTTCTATGAAATAATGATTGAATTTGATCATGTTGTTGAAACGATATTCGTAGTAAAAAATTGTGTAATGATAATTTTTAAATTATTATTCAAAAATAATTTTTGAAAACGGTAATACATGAAAAATCAATTAAAACTCAGTCTAAGGAAAAAGGAAAACAATAGAGTCACAATTTTATTTGCTCTCTCACCGGATATTTCCTCTGTACCCATATTTGATTATGGCACAAAAGAGAATTCTAATGGCACAAAGGACAAACGAGATAGGAACGATTGTCACTTTCAAAGTTCAAGAGGAGAAAGGCTGTATCGCCAGTCAACCATCTTGCTTTCACAATACATTACAAACCGTTAGAGGACAAACAAAAAAAAATCGGGACAAAGGAATGCCTAAAATAAACTTTGCATTTGGAGAACCGGAAAGGCTGTCGTTTCACCAGACCTCCACATTATGTTTTTTTCTATTTCGGAAGCCCTGTGGGGACAAATGAAACTTTTTTCGAGACAAACGGGGACAAACGAAAGAAAAAAATAAATTTTGAATTTGAAGAGGTTGGGGCCAGTCCCCACATTGATCTCGCTATTGTTTGGAAACGGTGAGGGAACAAACGAATTTTTTCGGGACAAACGGGGAGAAAAGAAGCACAAAAGAATGAAAATAATAAATTTTGAATTTGAAGAGGTGGGGGGGGGCAGTCCCCCACTTTCATCTCGCTAAATTTCGGAAATAATGAGGAGACAAACGAATTGCATTCGAAACAAACAGGGATAAACGAAGCACTAACAAATGGTAAAATAAATCTTAAATTTCGAGAGGTGGGGGCTGTTGTTCCACCAGCCCCTCACTTTGATTTTGTTATATTTCGGAAACGGTGAGGGGACAAAAGAGAATTTTTGGGGACAAAAGGGGACAAACGGGGCCCAGCCCTTCGCAATTTGAACTCACCATATTTCGGAAACGGTGAGGGGAGTAACGATTTTTTTCGGGACAAACGAAGCACAAATAAATTACTAAAAGGAATTTTGAATTTGGAGATGTGGGGAGCTGTCGTTTCACCAGTCCCTGACTTTATTTTTGTTATATTTCGGAAGTAACGAAGGGACAAACGAAGCACAATCGAATGGTAAAAATAGATTTTGAATTTGAATAGGTGGTGGGCCCAGCCCTCCACTTTGTACTCACTATATTTCAGAAAATGTGAGGGGACAAACGAATTTTTTTAGGGACAAAGGGGGCAAACGAAGAATAAATAAGTGGCAAAAATAAATTTTGAATTTGGAAATGTGAGGGGGGGAGGGCTGTCGTTTCACCAGTCCCCCACTTATTTTTTGTTATATTTCTGAAGTGACGATGGGAGAAACAAAAATTTTTCGGGACAAACGATTGGGAAAGAAATATTTTGAGTGTTTTGAACTGATGGGGCTGGTGAAATGGACCTCTTTTTAAGTCACTATGTTCGTTGAACATTTTTGAAATGAAGAGGGTTGCCATAAAATATTTGGTAACAAAATGTATGAAGTTCAGTGGAAATTGTATCTTTTTGCTACTATGAGACTTTTGTATGCGCTCTGCTCGAGAGAGAGAAAGAGAGAGGAAATATGAAATGTGATGTTTTGTAAAGCAAAGGAGGAAGAGGGAGTGTAGAGGAAAAAGGAGAGCGCGAAGTCTCTGTGAGAACTCACGATGCTGGTCTTTCACAGTGATAGATAAGCTCCGCCTTCTGGGCTGGGCTTTCTGTTGATTGACTAGGATGAGAGATATATATCTATACAGAATGAAATTTAGCATGGCCGCTGAAGTAGGCGGTCGTACGTTACAGACATTAAGACGCCTGCGCGAAGAAGTGAGATTTTTTTCTCGTTGTCTGAAGTAGACGTAGCTATAGCACGTGATTTAAAGATATCATAATAGTGAATGAAGTTTGTTGTAAACAAAACGTTCCGCTGTGAGAGTGTCTAAATTCGAGATCTAACTGTTGCTCGTTTGATGTAACAAATCTTTTTGACTTTAAATAAAGAAAAGTAATTTCGATTTAAGTCCTTTGTCCAATTGTGTATAGCGTCTAATACTGTCGTGTTCTTTATCACCTAATATGGAATGTCAAAGATTTTCCATTATCGGTCTTTCTGTTTGTATGAGCAAAATAAATTTTAGTCGTTAATCTTGTTTCATCTATGAGTGAAAATGGTTAGTGAGGCTGAACTACGTTTTGGAAAATGGCTGTTTGGGATTCTTTTGCGAATTTTAAAAGAAACTAATTTTGCCGATTTTTCTCCTAAAAAAAAATTGGGTTGTGCGGGGTGGTTTTCAGCCTGAAAATTCTATGCCGTTCTTTTTCCTTTTGGCTAGAATTATTGAAAAATTTCTTATATTTACTGTTGATATTTTGGTTACACTTGGAAGCTGCGATAAATAAAATAAGATCGAATCGGGAAAAATACTTTATAATAATTTTGCATCTGTATGATTGCTCCTTGCGGTTGTAATTCCTGTAAAGACGGGGGATTTATTACACTACTATGTATGTTATGTTGCATAAGACATAGGATAATGCCGGATTTAGTACTGTACTTCCCTGTCTTGAAGTAATTTTATTTTTTCATAAGGTCAACATAGTGGCGATATTTGACACAGTCGGAATTAGACACATGATATAAATTTATTTTCTAACGTCAAAACCTGGTAGTATAATTGTATTCACTATTACTATATGGAAATCGTACGTATTTCTAGTTTCCCAATTCCTAATTCGAATGAATTGTATTAAAAATTTCTGATTCTTTTGTTAAAGAAATAATAATACATTTTATTTTTATTTTCACTACATTATTTATGTAAAACGTATACCGTTTTGAAAACGTCGTAAATATCCTAAAATAACGTAAAGTTTTAAACTTAAAATCTTCGATTTTTATATAACACGAAATATATTTATATATAACCTGGAATGTGTTTTATATCTAAACAAAATACTTTTTATATATAACCTAAAATGTTTTCCAAAGTTCTTTTCTCCGTATTTCTTTCTTCTTCTTTCTTTTCGTTGTGTGTTCATTTATAACCTGATTATCAAGTTGTTCATGTAACTCCTGTAACATAACTTAAAGGATAAATTATAATTCTTTAATTTACTTTTCCGTACCTACTGCTATGCACATGTTTTTTTTTTCTACACCTACATTTCCGTATATCCACTACGTGGTATATATTCTCTTATACCTACATTTGGTTTTGGAGCTACGCTTCTTCTTCGTTTTATTTTTAAACAAAATGTTGTGGGAAGTAGGCGATAATTTAATTCTTAAGCTTCAATTTCACAGTAAGTTGTATTTTTCGTCTATCTCGTCTGTACTTCAATGTTCGTGTTCATAGCAATGTACGCTTTCTGAATTCAATAAATCTACAGTAATAAAATACATTCTAACAATTCTAGGCGTCCATATTTTTGCTTTGAAATCAAAGAAATATGTATAAATGACCTCAATCTTCCGTGATTGCGTGAACACCAGTTGCGTGAACTTGAGATAAGATTAAATTATGGTAAGTAATGGTGAACTGAAATAAATTTCTTAGTTTGTTGTTTGAGTTGCCTGAAACAAAAGCTTAATTATATTTACGTCTTTAGGTGTGTCGATTACCATTCCTCTTTTCGTCTTATATCTGATGTAGTAGGTGTTGTTGTCAATCTTATGCGGTATTCGTCCTCGTAGGTCGAAATATTTGGTGAATAAACAACTCAAGTTACTTTGTGTTTTCAAGTTAAAAATAACACCTCATCTCCGTCGTTAAAATAAATTGTTTTACCTGTTCTTAACATTCGTTTTGCGATGTTTCTCGATTCGATCTTGCAGTTTACGATATGGAATTTCACGTAAAGATTGCAAGGATGCAAGTCTTTGTTCATGACTTCAGATGTTAAATGTGTTTTCCAACATTAACTCGAATTTTAACTTCGCTTGACTTCCTACTAATAATTAACAACTCGCATACTTCTGAGATGGATGCAGGTTGGAGTTAAGATATAAAAGTATGAGTGTTAAAAACTTGTCCCACGATTTAAATCTGCCGATCGCGACGGATCCAAGAGCTGACTACACTCATTTAATAGTAATATCTGCTGCTCCAATTTTCCTATGTTGAAGATGTTCACATATTTTTATTTAGATCGATAGATTTTTTACAGTAATCAAGTAATTCACGTGTCATGTGAGATGGATGTTTGCCATTATAAATCACACTGTGAGAACCATAAGAGGAATACGGGTGTATTGGGGTGTGTTTGTGGGTGGGTTATATTCTTTTTATTTAATGCTTTACCAATTGACAAGTGATGCATGTCTTTAGTGATGTTTGTCCAAATCTTCAAAAATTGGGTACGTATACGCGTGATACGCATAATGCGAATGTCTAGTCTTATGAGAGCCTTGCTGTAGGAGTGGTATAATTGTGTAAATACACGATCCCGAATACAAATGACCAACTTGTGAGGTTAGCAAATTCCTGCAAGAGACGAAACAAATTTTCTGTAAGAATAAATTCCTTTGCGTGTCTGATTAATTGTGGGGTGGGATTTTGAATTTCTCCTGCATGATATTTGTAATTTTTTTTAAATATGCATTTTCTTTCTGTAGTATCGGCAATTGTTCTATATTCAAAATTGGAAGTACATCAGGCCAATATCCTCTTGTGCATATGAATTATATTTGTTGTTGGGTGGAACAAAATGCTTTAATTTCTAAAAATTCTCTTCTCTTTGTTGTGGAGGGTGTGTACTGCTGTGTTGCCTACATACAGGGTAATGTGCATTATGCTGTTCTGTAAGATGGGAGTATGCCTGCCATTGTTATTGCTGCTGTTGCTGTTGTTGTAACTTTGGTTTTGGTTAGCATTGTTGTTGATTTTGCTGTAATTTCTGTTGGTTGCACTGTGTCCATTCAAGAAAATTATGGCGATTAGATGTAGTTACGTTCATGGAAATCAAGAGAAAAGAAGGACAGAAGAAAGGGAGCGAGAAGAGGAGAGGAAAAAGGAGGTGTGGTGGTTGACAGTGACACATGACAGTATAACACATTTAAAAAAAGTGCAGTTCCCTTAACCATTATTGTAAAGGTTCCTGCGTGAAGACGGGGGTTAAGTGGGTGAGCAGAAATTAATAGCGCATATATTCAGCCCGACTGATTAAGGGACACTACATAAAGAGAACGTTTCTATCTTTTACTGCCAAAAACTTTGTCTGGCATTGTGCTCATCGTTCCCAACTTGTTGTGGTACAGATTCACATATCTATATTCAAAAGGCGATTGATGGTGACGTTAACTTTTACCAGAATATATTCTGAAACTTATCTTGCATATTTGCAAAAACATACATTAAAAACATATATAAAATCATATTTATAGAGTAACAACATTTTATCATTTAATATCAACGTGAACAGGAAATACTTAAAGTAGAATATGCAAGCCACTCATATGATAAAAAAAGGGAAAGATTGGTGAAACATAACTGGATTTTCAAATTAAATAATAAGTTACGTAGAGACGAGTTATGGAGGAGGGGAATTTGGTCAGCTGCATCGTCTATGTGAATTTTACCGTATTAACAGAAAGCACGAAGCATATTGCAACAACATTTAACAGGGTACGATTGAAAATTTGAGAATACACTACACATCACAGGCACAAACAGTATACGCATATGTATACATAATACACAAAACTGGTGGGAAAAAGAATAGCATAGTTATCGCCAATAAAATAAGATAATTGATGCAAGCTAAGAGAGAGAAAATAATGAAGAAAACTATCAAAGGCGCATTGTGAAACACTCAGTATACTTAACGTCCACTTTTCTCATTTCTTCATTGCGATAGTCTCTCCAGATCAGTTTTGAAATTAATGTAATGTTTGTTTTTGTTGTAGATTGCTACGACTATCCTTCCGCCGGACGAGAAACAGTTTCACGTGTCATATGATTCTTTTACCACACGCAACATCTTGATTCTCCTTGCAGTTAGGGATTCAGTAATCATAATTATCGTATTCTTGAACTTCATTTTTCGTTTTCCAAACTAAGTCCCTATCCTGATAGGAGAAGAAACGAATTATAAGAGTACATTTTCTTTGTTGTAATAGGTCCGATTCTGTACGCCGACTGTCATTAGCTCCAATTCGGTGACATCTATCAATGTTTGCTGGGTCCAAGGTTATGTCAAGTTTGTTTGAAAATGTCTCAAGAGCAAGCTTCAGCAAATCTTCATTTTGAAGTTCTAGCAAACCATGAAGCAGCTAGATGACGTCGTTCACTTTATTGATGTCTTTTCCCTGACTCATTAAATATTGCTTAATATCTTCAAGAGCTGAAGAAATTCTCGGTAAGCTAGCCACAGACGATGTATAAAGCTACGATTTTACGCTGGTTCATTGGTGGCAGTGTGCGCTGGGAATATTAATGCTTTGGATAGTTTTGGTCTATTTCACTCATTAACAGTTCAGGTTTCTTACACCGTTTACTAAAAGCCAGATTTTCAACATTTTAACTTTTCTATTATTTCTAGCCATAATGTAGTTGGTAACACTGATCACAAAGGAAGAACTTGTGATATGTCGAATATCGTTGCTCCGCTTATCTAAGGACATTTAAACTTGTCACTATCAACATTGTTCAACACATTTAGTCAACCACGCAAATTTAACTCAACAGTCAATTCACTGGCATTGCTATTGATATGAAAATTCCCTTTTTAGCTACAGTTTTACTAGTATGCAGACGAAGTGAGTACACACCTACGTTACATTTAAGCGCGTCCGCCATGCTGAACAAGTAGTTCTTCGAGTGACGCTGACAAACAAATGAGTCTCTTAGCGGCATTCTATGTATACATAATAGTTCCGGATCTACCGAACTATAAGTCTGATGTTGATGCTTGAACATGCATTTGAAAGCGCTTTGACATACTAAGACACACAAAAATGAGTCGGTAGGACCTCCCTGGGGCATCCTAGGGTGGTGCGAAAAATTAGAAATTTCATATTTCTGATAACAGCACTGACCCCAGACAATATAGACTGTCGAAATTTGCGGATTCGTAACCTACGTTTCTATAGCATTCAAATGGTGTTTCAAACGTCAAAAATCGGTGAAGGGGTTCAAAAATAGTTCAAAATTGACATTTTTTAGCCGAATCACTGGCTTTTCATAAATGATAGGAAAGTTTATTATGTCATTCTGTCTGTCTTTTTTGTTTTACTCCAAGTGGGTGAAATCTATGGGTTTTGTAGGACAATTGGGAATCCCAAAAAAATTGGTTAAATCGAAGCCTCTTTTTGTGAGAGAAGTTAATGTTTTCGAGATACACAGCCTACCATGTTCCAAAATTGACCTTTTGTATGAAGACTATGCACTATTTTTAACAGACAGCCTTACAAAATAAGTGATATCAGTATAAAAACCCTTTCAGGGTTAAGGGAAGAGCGATACAAGAATACTGCTCACAAAAATGTGATATCCATTTTGCGTGTGATTTTATTTGTGTCACTATGGGGGAAAGGAGAATCTCTTCTCTATATCTCTTAATTTTATTAAAAAGAAAACACTTCCGCCATATTGACACAAGGAAAATCACACGCAAAATGGATATCACTTATTTTGTGTGTAAAGTTCTTGCGTCTCTCTTCCCTTTACCCCGAAATGAAAGATTTATAATGAAAGATTTAGTTTTGTAATGAAATGTTAAAATCCAGTATTCGCTTCAACTTCTTCTAGGTTAGTAAGTTTAAATATTATTTAAGGTTTCAAAGTAACACCTAACGCATACATGGTGCTTTATAATAAAATATTTATTGTAATAAATAAAGCTGTGCTAAATTAAAAATATAAATAAAAAGTTCACACAAATATGTATTTGAGCGAGGTTTCGCATTGAGGATGCTATTAATGATTTAGAATATGTAACGTTATTTTCTTTTCACAACTCGCCTACAACAAAATCTTGAGAAACGAAGAAAAACTTAAGAAAAATAATAATTTTTCAACATATAGTTTCAAATGACAACACTGACGCTATTAGGGGAGTGGTAATCCTTTCTGATGGTGATTGAGCACCAAAATTGTTACAACATGTAAGGGATGTGCAGTTCTGTTGCTTATTAATGACAAGGAAAAATAAAGAGAAACTGAGCAATAATAAAATATATAAAGTATAAAGAAAAAGTAATTAAATACTTTGGCGAATCAATTAAAACTCAATGAAGAAGTCTGCATAGAAGTAGGAATAAACACATGTTACAGACACCGTTTGGCATGATCTCAAATCCGTTTTATCGATCCACCTACATTAACAAATAAATAATGGATCTTTTAGAGAACATTTTGGTTCGTGAGGAATACATTTTGTTTGTCTTCTTCTCTACGTACCTATCAGATGATTGAGAATATCCTGCAAAATATAAGCTAGTTTCTCCTTAAAGCGGTAGGTCCCCTCTGCCCACAGCACAACTGCAAATATAATTTCAAAAGCATAATTTAGATTTACTTTTGAAATAAAAATTCTAAATATAATTATAATTAAAATACTTTATATTGCAGACAGTAAAAACCAATCAACTCTTTAATGATGTAATTTGAATCAACTTGGGTAACTATTTTAATATTATACAACGAAAGGTATAATTACCCTCTGACTTTCCGAACACCGAATCTAGTATAGCAGTTAGCAACACACTGCGTAATTCATAAAAAAATTGTAGACCTCCTCCTAGCTGTATGTTTCTTTGTTAGTAGGATAAAATTGTTGCAACTTCGTTGTAAGCATTTTGTTAGTATTTTTTTTTATGTTTGAGTTCACCAACGACAGATAATAATATCAATACTATACGATGGTAAGAAGAATGGGTAAATATAACTACCATTCAGACTTGGAAACTTAAAATAATAAAGATGCTAAGAAGTGGGTAGATATTAGTGTACTAAAATAAAATGATACAAAGCCGATAGCTAAAATATAAAATAATCAACTCAAGCAAATATATTATAGCATAATATTATGTGCATAAGTTGTACCAAATCTTCTTTACCTTTAAAGCAACACTCTTTACTATGATACAATATATTACAATAACGAATGAAACTAATTCGTGGTGTAAGAGAGGAACACAATTTCTGACTTGCAATCAGACAGGAGCGTAATACTGACGTGAAAAAGTACAGATGTAATTTGACGCTGGTAAAATTAGAAACCCGCTGTGACTTGTATTTTTGTTACTGGAATTACCTCAGTTGACGTTAGCTGTAATATAAAGAGAGCATAAGGTGTCTTGGTCCACTAAGGTGTGCAATCTTAAGACTTATTATCAGAAATATAACAGTACTATTTTTATTGTAAAATATTTTACAATATGCACGAAACGAAATTATCCAAATAAGAATTTTTTCTTTCTCTCCAGACAGTTGCAATTACATTGTCCTTATTTCCTATATTAAAAATATTTCCTGTTTTAAATGTAAAAGAGGTATGTGAGCGATAGAATCGTTATTCTACTATTCAGAAAAGTAGCATTAGCTATAATAGACTCAAAAATATGTTATTGTATCTTTAAATAATACATAATATGTTCTTTCACCAGCAATATGTTTAATATGTTCTCCAAATAATATTTAGATATTAAAGAATTGCTTTGATTCTATATAATGAAATGGGTCAGAACCCTTTTTCAGTTAACAAATCAATTTACACATATTTGTAAACTAGCTGATTGTTCTCTCATTGCAGCAGGATACAATGCATTAAAAATTGAATTGATAACAATGATACAATGAGAAAATAGGAAATTAGTATATAAAGATTTTGTTTTTACTTAAGTTTACATTGATTAATTGTCGTAACGTAAATATTATTTATAAGTGAACGTAAGATATTGATAACTACTATTGCTTCTATTATTATTAACAATAACAATATTTAGTTTCTGTACTAGTAATAGTAGTAGTAGAAGTTTCAGTAGTAGTAGTTGTTATATCAGTTGTAGCAGTAGTGGTAGTAGTGTAGTAGTAGCATTTTTTTGAAATAATAACAGTGTAACTATTAATGTTGACGAAGTATTTTACTCACTCCGAAATCATGGGCGGGTCCTTTAGCGAGTTGATTTCTAAGCACACTACCTACAGGTTTTGGTAAAGGGGACTCCCAAGAACTTCGTTCAATGGATCCCGCCTGTTGGTGTTGTTATAGCATTAGTAGGAGCAGAATAAGTATTAGTGTTGACAACATATATATACTACTGCTACAACTGATATAACAACTACTACTACTGCAACTTCTACTACTACTATTACTACTACAGAAACTAAATATTGTTATTATTAATAATAATAGAAGCAATAGTAGTTATCAATATCTTACGTTCATTTATAAATAATATTTACGTTACGACAATTAATCAATGTAAATTTAAGTAAAAACAAAATCTTTATATGCTAATTTCCTATTTTCTCATTGTATCATTGTTATCAATTCAATTTTTAATTGATTGTTCACACGGTCACTTCCGCTGAATTAAAACATGTTTTACCCTGGAAACAAGGAACACATATGCAAAATTTGGTACAAATATATGCACATATGTAGAATTATATAGAGCACAAATAGATAAATAAACGAATTGTCGATACAAGATTTACTCGATACCGACACTCATTTCTTCCCTTTGATACTCAATAGTCAATACTGTTTTCAATATTGTTTCACAGTGTAAACAGCAAATACAATGCATATTTAATTAAAAGGAATACAAAAATTGAGATAGATCGAAATCATAAATTGCTCGATACTCGATACTTGTACATTTTTGCCTTCGGTACACGATTAGATTGCTCAAGATTGTTCTACGATACAAATGGTGCATAATAGTTATGAGTTAAAGTGTCGAAAAAATAATTTCTCCACACTCAATACGTGTACTGATTTCTGACCTTCGACACTTGGAATTTTTTCAAATGTGTTCTACCTCATACAGTTTTAAGTATATTTTACGAGTATGCTACTAATGTTCCGGTGTGTATATTGAAATTTCCTTATAATATTTTTGGTGTGTGCGTAGAATATATTATGAGTATCTGAAAGTTCTGATTGAGCCCATACCCTAAGGATACTCCTGGAGATACCCCAAGTAAATTCTACGAATAAGTCGAAAACAATAATTCTTTGAATGCATTATCAAGATATTCCTGAAACTCCAACATAGAATATCCATTTCATATTGAAGAATTTATCCTAAAAGTAAATCACTTCATCCCAGATATTCTGGGATATTTACGTATATTGTGGATTTAATTTTTATATATGTGGGACAATGCTATGTGGAATAATGCAATTGATCCATGTGTAATTAAAGTAATATCATATATTATATCGCTGAACTGTTCTACCGCAGTACCTTCTTCTATCTTAAATATTTACAAAACTTTGTATACTTTTAAATTAGAATTGAAAGTCTTTGTTTTGCAGAAAAGTGGAAGTCGTCTTCATTAAAATCGGTAATTCTTAAACTTAATATTTTTATCACTTAACATTGTGTATAAAATATAATAAACCAAAAAATACCACCTAAAATAATTTTCGGTGACTGAATGTTAAAGATTATTTTAAATAGAATGGGCAAACCCTTTTCCATCTGGATCATGTCGGTATTTCTCATGTATTTTTGTCACTTCTATTGCTCCTCTTTTGAAGTTTGGGCTCATTAGAACCAGTCACTGAGCGACAAGCTATAGTCACACACAAACAACTTGTTCTCTCTCAGTCTCTGTGTGTGTGTGTAGAGCGAAACAAAACGTGGTTCCCAATGTTGTCGCTAACAACCGGTTGAGTCTTACACACATGTTTTAAAGTCGATAAAAATTCTTTCGAGTTTATACCTTTGTATGACTTGGAGATACACACTGGTATACAAGGGTTATTTTCCTTTCTGTCAAACACAAACGTTCTGATTGGATGTCAGTATGTTTTTGTGTTGTGTCTTCTTATTGGCTGCTTTTCGAGCACAATACCAGAACACTTTTCTACTGGCTGAAAAACGGGTAAACCATAACAGCAAAAAAATGGAGACGGGTTTCACCGAAAATAAAGAGTTTTCTTCTTAAAAAGGAAGTAACAAGTAAGTAAATAGTTATTTTCAGAGTTTTTAACGACGAAAGATCTAATAAAGTGTGTTATATACTACCCACATAGCAGAGTACATCCCTGGGATGTCCCATTTAGATTCCATTAACGTCAGATTTCACAAGCTCCCATAG
>JAGDQP010049982.1:0-14360 GCA_022664845.1 Lepisma saccharinum | reverse complement strand
TTCAAACACAATCACTTTTTCCCAGTCCACATTATGTCCTTTTTCTTTTACATTCAACATTAAAGCGATGTGAAATATGGTAGAGAGTAATGCTATATTCAAACATGTAAAAGAAAAAGGACATAATGTGGACTGGGAAAAAGTGATTGTGTTAGAACATGAAGATAGTATGTGGCCTAGAAAATGGAAGGATAGAAAAAGAAGTGGATAAGAACTTAATGAACTGGACCAAAGGTTTTAGCATTAATAAAGAATGTAAGATTATTGTTGATAAACACAGAGATATATATGTTAATTGAGGTGTTAGGGGGCTCTAGGTTTGCTTCGTGTTGATTCTCTTTTGTTAACATGGGATGTTTTATGGCGTCTCTGATTGTTCCGGCCAATGAGGGAGCAGGTAGATTATTGGGCTTGTATTTATATGTGTGTAATTTTTTTGTACAGACTCAGTGTATGTCTGATGAGGGATCTTTGCTAGAAAGTCGAAACGTTACGTGTAATTTATTTTTTTACGAATAATATAATCTTGTTCAGCAGTTCAGTGTTTTTTATAAACAAAATACAATCGCAAATAACTAGTCTACATTACGAACTAAAAATTACCTCAAGTTTCAACAGATTTGCGACTGTGTTCAGAGCACGTATTCTCAACTCTGTTGGTAAATTCTGAATCATGCTTCCTAAATTTTGCATACAGCTTGCCATCCTGTCTCCTAAAAAGAATATCAACGGATCAGTTCTCGATTCAGCCAGGAGACAGAAGAAACCCATCTGCACGTAAGAACAAAACTGAAAACCTAGTAAACTTTAAGCTCTCCATATAAAATAAACATGAGATTCCATCATTCATCTACAGCATGAGTCACAACATTTTTTATCTCTCGTTGTAGGAAATACCTGGTTTAAAATGAAAGAAACAAGTACAAACAAAAAAAAAAAAAAAAGTGAACTGACTCAGAAAAGGTTTTACTCAGCCACAAAACTCGAGTACTGGGTTAAAATTATGACCTTTAAGTATTTTTCGTTTAGCCACGAACTTCGAACAAAATCTGAGACGATTGTTTCCCAGTCATCCTGATTGAGATTTTTCAGGTTCCTATCATCAGACGAATATTGAGATAGTACCTTGTTCGAAAATTGTTAAATCTCGCCCTGGAGTCGATGTTTAGTCTGATCATAATTTGGCCTACGCAGAGTTGAAAGTTGAAATATGTCGGCAGGGAACAGAAGAATATGATAAAAGAAAACTAGCTTTAGAGAAACTAGAAAACGAAGAAGTAAAAAGCAAATTTGCACAGACGTTTGAACGGAAGTTTACATATTAGGAAATGAACACACCACAAATACCGTAAAGGGGACAGAAACAAAGAAAAATAGCAGAGTTCTTTCATGTAACTTTTCACATATATCAAGAATACTATGTATATTTAAAAATAGAATTATATACTGAAATACAGAACTTAGCAATTTCAACCGAGCAGCCGTGGCTTAGTGGTAGAGCGTTAGCTTAACACTCGGCAGGTCGTGATTCAATCCCAGCGGCCAACTATCCTGACTGAGGTTTTTCCTCAGCCACACTAGGCAAATGCTGCGATGTATCTTCAACTTAGGCCCTGACCGACACGTTCACGCATCCTCTCCTATAAAGGCCTGGCTGGCTTTATGCGTCGTCCGCTGCGTGTCGCCACTGTCTCTTCAACCTTGTTTATTCTGTACGTGCACGTCGTTTTCTCCTCTATACATAATTATGAGCTAACAACAGTGGGCTCGAAATACAGTAATGCCCTGTGTATATTTCTGTATGTATGCGTTCTAATACAGAACAAATAAGCTGTAAGTAAATTCTTTCTTTTTTATAATAAATAATTTACCTTATATATATATGGTGGTTCACAAAATCCGTAACATGGCCATAATTCAGCTCCTAGTGCACAGAAATCTTTGAAACAAAAATTTTTCATACCGAAGTGTATGTGCGGATTTACATAATGATGCTTGTGAAATCTGGGGCGTCTCGGGAGTACCTCTACGGGGGGGGGGGGGGGGACTTCATCATTTTAAATGGTAACAGGGGTTGATTTTGCCCCCATTAAAACAATCGCTAAATTTTGAACAACATTTAGAGGAAACATTTTTCAATAGCTGATACCGTGTGGCAGCTAGAAGACCTAATTGGTGGTCAAAATTAACATGGTGCAGAGGGTTTCGGGACTTTTGGATGCTGTAACTGAAAAAGAATAGCAAATATAAAGGTTCCAAACTAAAGTGAAATACCATATGGGATATACGGAATCAAAGTGTGAACATTTCATAAGTTAACTATTGACCTACCAATTAACTCTTGTAATTGGCAAAAGTTATGAGATATTAAACAATGTTTCAATTGAAAGATGTTCGAAAATTCATGTCTGTTTCAAAGAAAGCAAAATCAACCATTGTTTCTATTTAAAGTTTTGAAGTTGCCCCCCGTAATAGTATTCCTGGGACATCCTGTTTTTGAAAATTTCACTCTTTGATTCCGCATATTACATGTACTATTTCACTTTAGTTTGGAACCTATATTTACTATTCCCTTTGAGTTACAGCATCCGAAAAGTCCCAAAACCCCTCTACACCATATTAATTTTGACCACCAATTAGGTCTTCTAGCTGCCAAGTTATGAGCTATCGAAAAGGGTTTCCTCTAAAAGTTGTTCAAAATTTAGCGATTGTTTCAATGTGGGCAAAATGAACCCCTGTTGCCATTTAAAATTATGAAGTTGTACCCCGTAGAGGTATTCCCGAGACGCCCCTGATTTCAGAAGCATCACCACGTGACTCTGCACATACACTTTGATATAAACACTTCTTGTTTCACAGATTTCTGTGCACTAGGAGTTGAGTTATGGCCCTGTTACGGATTTCGTGAACATATATATATATACAACTTGCACAAAGGAAAGCCGGGAGGGCAATTTAAGGTAAATTTACGACAAATGAAGGAAAAAAAGGATGATACTTACAGCTTATAGTTTCGTATTAGACCACACATATTCACATATAAAAAGTCACTATATTTCGTGCCTACACACGTTTTCAAGTATAGAGGAAGAGATCACACACATATTCACATATACAAAGTCACTATATTTCATGCCTATACACGTTTTCAAGTATAAAGGAAGAGAGCGAAGTTCACGTGTTCATAAAGTACAGGTTTAAAGAGACAGTGGCGACACGTAGCGGACAAAGCATCAAAACTGGAGAAAAACTGACTGCCGTAGCGCGTAGATTTCCGATAATTGAAATAATAATAACTGTATAGCGTGTAAGTACAGGGTGGGATCGTGGATGGAAATGTGTTGAAAATGCAAAGCAAAAGGGAAGCTTCGAGTTATTGAAGGTTAAGGCCAGGTTTGTGCATTCTCCCACAGACGGTGTGTTGAGGTGCTGGTCGTAGGGGGTAAAATGTGGTTTATGGCAACCAGGAAAGATAGATCAAAATTGGTATTGTGGGACTCGGTATGCAAGGAAGGTGGGGCATCCGGTTTGCTGATAGTACAGAAGTGACGATGGTTATTAATACGAATGTTAAGAGCACAACTTGTTTCCCCCACATAAAAGGCATCACAGAACTTGCAAGTTAGAATGTATACAATATTAGGGGTGTTGCATGTACCCTTGGGATTGAGGGTATACCGGCCATTAGCAGTATTGATAGTGATTGTGGGAGAAGTGATGAAAATGGAGCAGAAAATCTGGGTCTCTGGCATGTCTGGTCACCGGTTTAGAGCCTTCTGGAGGAGTTGGTTGTACGTTTCAGCAGCAGAGAGATGGTGGAATTCAGGCGTTGTCCTTTGAAGGCAAGGGAGAAAGGAACCGCTTTCTTGGGTCTGGTAAGGATGGGAACTTGAATAGTGTAAATACTGCATGTGGTTGGTGGTTTTTATGTGAACGGAAGTGGTGAGGGTGTAAGGGTGTGGATATATATCCACACAAGTGGATATCCAACAGAAATGGTGAGGATATATATCACTGAAACTTCATTCCTTCTAAATGATAATAGCTCCCAATTTTATTCAACGTACAGTGCATATATGGAAGCTACTGTACTTAACAAGCTTACTATACACGAAGTAAAATTTTAGAAGTCTCTGCAACTAAACCTACAAGGAGTCAGAGGATCGATGTATACGTTCCTTAGAAAAATCGCAATAAAAAAGTAAATTCACAACAACTGTTTATTACTTCATCAACAATATTCCCACAGTACTTGAAATTTCAATATCTTGGATAATATGTACCTTAAACAGGGACTTTACCCAGTGGAACAATTGTTAGTTGCGGACTTCGGAACGATACTGGAGTAGCAAGCAGGCTCTGGTCCTGATAGCTGCCACCTTGACAGAGGTATCCCAATGTTTTCCTGTTTTGCAGAAGCCAAATGCCTGGTCTTTGGGAGAGTGCTCGCTAAGAGATATTCCCCTTAGACACGTGGCGGGCCTTGGCTATAGCTGCCTGTTCATCCCAGAGCAAATAAACTAAACAAACAAATTAAAGAGGGACACATATTTATATCTACCTGTTTGTAAAGTTAATTTTCCTTCCGCTGTCATTCCAATGTAGCCTATAGTTTCCATGGCAACTCCAAGTAGTGTCATATCTTTACTCTCCAACAAATCAAAAAGAGTATTAACTACTTTAGGATAACGTTGGAATATTTCTTTAGGCCAAAAGTGTGCCACATTACCGAAAAATCTTATTAAGCCTGAAAAGAAAAACATGAAATTATCTTACATTTAAATTCATTACTTTCAATAACGATAATAATTATTATTTTAATTCTCTTTTAGCATGTAATATAGCCAGAAAGGAAAAAGTATAACACCCACGTTGCACCCTAATCATAATACAACCAGTTAAGTTCGCCAAATTAAATCCTACAACAATAATAATAAAATAATTTACAATTACATGTTTTCTAAAAAACACATAATTTTACACTGGAATCGATGTACCAACCGTCCTGTCTCCAATCAATTTTTAAACAGCATACTGAAAGTAAGTGTCCGTGCTTTGTAAATTTAATCTCCCATACCTCACGAGTACAGTTATTGTTGTAAAGGTTTGCTGCAAGTACGTATGTGTTCTCGGAATTATATTTGAATGAAGTTTTGCCAAGAATATGCTAAAAACAGCCAACAAATTACCCTTGCGTACTTTCATTTATTAAACGTGACAACGGCAGACTACTTCCACCAGTTCAACAGTAGCTAATGACAGGTGTCATATGCTTTTAAATGCTTCTACGTGATTGGCAGCAGGTCTTACACAGACGGAACTTTGCTGTTACGCTCCTTTCTTGTCATCTATGAAGCAGAGGAATTTCCAGCATAGTGCAACCAGAATCAATACATTTAAAGGTTGAAACCCACCTACTGTATGAATGAATTCTTTACTATCGAGTTTGCTGCACTGATAAGACCATCAAAGAGTCGCGCTATATCACAAATCCAAAATCCTTCACTCAACATACACTGATGTACAAAATTATAGCATAATGACGAATACCGGGCAATGCATGCATAAAACGTGCGAGACCGGCGGCATGTGCTAGCAATGTAACATGTAAACGTTCACCAACCAACCTCGGCACATAGACACTAGTGCCATCTGAACGGCGCATCGTCACATGGTGTATGGTTCACAGTTGTACACTCACCATAGAACAACGCGCCACCCCTCAGTGGAGATAGTGCTCGCGTGAAGTGTAGAGGTGTTTGTGGTGTGAATGAGTACTGTGAACTGAAACATTCCACGAGAAAGCAAGTTCGACCTTGTGCTGTAGGGAAGGATAATCGGGTAATTATAAGTGGGACAAACACAGATAGAAATTGCGCAGGCGCTGAATATGGAGAAGAGTATCAGAAAAAAGAAAAGGCTGTGGCGTAGGCTTCAAACTACCGGAAACGTCCGTCGACGACCCATACCAAGTAGCTCATGGGTCACAACCCCTCAGCAATACCATTATCTGACATTAACCGCATGACGTAATCGGTAATGTCTGCCCAGCAATTAGCATCAGAGCTGGCAGCAGCATCAGACCCACGGGTTTCAAGGCAAACTATACCGACTGTTGTATACAGCTGGTCTCTACCCCTGAACGAACCGTAATCTGTGCCCTGCTCAACCCTGTGCAACGGCCGGCCCGTTTACGGTGGAGTGAGGAACGTCGGCATTGGACTACGGATCAATGCGACCAACAACAATGGACTCCGACGAGTCGCGACACATTCTACAAAGTGATCGCAACGCATTCTTGTCTGGTGACAACAACAGGGGGTCCGGCTACAATCAGCAGCACATCACGGAAAAGGACCAGTATGGTGATGGTGCTGTACTAGTGTGGGCTGGCATAATGCGCAATGTACGTACAGAGCTACAAATCTTCGAGGGTAGTACTGCCACTACTCAGCGGTACAGAGATGACGTGCTGGACCGTCATGTGCGACTGTGGCAGGGTGCAATGGGTCCATCATTCATTTTCATGGATGATAACGCACGATGTCATCGAGGCAATCTGGTGGAGGAGTTTCTTCAGATGCAGGATATCAAACGCATGTGTGGCCGGCATGGTCCGAAGACCTAAGCTCCATCGAACACGAATAAGATGCATTGGGAAGGCGAATTATAGCCAAACAGTCACCTCCACGCACGATTGCAGGTCTCAGTACTGCTTTTTGAGAGTTGGAAACGTATTCCAGCTTACCTGACCAACGCTCTGATTGCAAGTATGCCACATTGCTGTGAGGCCTGTCTCGCTGTCAGGGGTGATAACTGATAACACACCATATTATGGTCAATATCTACAGTAGACGTCAGGTTCTTCATGTTCTTGTATGTATAGCTTCTGCTCCCTTGAGCTCATGTCTCATTAAAATCTAATTCCTTACCATAGTACTGTACTGTTTCTTTCCGTTTGCTTTTCCTCAGCAATGCCCCTTTAATATATATCTACATGTTTGTGGTACCTGAGACTGTTCAGGTCTGCGTGTTTTGCACGAAATGTCATTATGTTATATTTTTGGACATCAGTGTAGATAGGGGCAATGTAAATAAAACTTGGTTTCCATTTTCAGAAATAAAAAAACAACCTACCATTACGATACACACATTCTTCAGTGAACAAAATGATCAAGAATATTATTTTTCAAAATGTACGAATAAAGAAGAAAAAGGGAAGCAACTTTATAATTGTTAATTTTGAATTTAGTTTTAAGGCCTTTAGGCAACTTTGGTTCAGGCCGTATGGGTGATTATGGGATGAATTGGTGGCATGAAGAAAAACGGGAGAACCCCGAGAAAACCCACGCACACGGTGTTTGTCCACCACAAAGCCCACATGGTATGAGAAGGGATCGATCCTACGACCCCTACCACCAGAATTGAGCGCTCTACCAACTGAACCACAGCGGCCCATAAATTGCTCATGTATCACCACTTGAAAAAACCTTCATCCGCCTTCATATTTAAAAACAGATTGATTTTTTAAACTGTTGCAACTTCATAATTCTGCCAGTTTGTTAGGTTCAAATCTTGTAACTCAATTTTAACCCACTTGCACTACTCGAATCGATTTAAAACTTAGTAGGTATATGTAGTTCCGAAGACAATACAAACATTTTTAAAACTCACCCCCTCACTCAATTCACACCCCTTGGGGATACAAGAATTTCACCCCCAGCAGCATTAATCCATTTCCACTACTTCAACTGACTTGAATTTTGCATGCGTACGTACTTCTGACCACGTTGTAACATTTTAGAAAACTCACCGATCAGTCATTAACGATTTTATATAAATTCACTCTTCTGTCAGCTCGATTAGTTCAAATCTTGTAACTCATTTTAACCCACTTGCACTACTCCAATTGACTTGAAACTTAGTAGGCGTACGTTGTTCCTATGACAATACACCGTTTTTGAAAACCCCTCACTCCCTAGGGGTAACAAAATTTCTTCGCCTTGAATTTCAACCTACTTCCACTACTTCAGTCGTGTTGAAACTTTGCAGGCATACGTAGTTCTGACGACATTATCTTTTTCTTTAAACACTTCTCATCCCCACTCAATCCCCAAGGGTATACACAAAGTGCATCTCCTTTAATTTTACCCCTCTTCCATTACTCCAAAGAATCTAAAACTTCGCGTGGCGTAGATACATCTGTTGACGTACATTCTGGCAAACTAACCCCTCATCCTCTACTCAAGTATATACATTAACTTGCAGGCTGCATATAATGTTCCAAAACATAAACACTAAAAAGTTAAAAATAAAATTCTTACATGTGACTTTCAATAAAATAGTGGGGCGCCTATAAATTAATGAATTAAACGAATAATTTATTTCAATTTCAAATAAATCGTAAATAGTACAATTACAGAGTTTGTGTCATATAAATGTGAATCAGTGAAGTTGCGTTTGTCATCACAATGCATGATCACAAGCTCTTTAGATTCAGCAATCAATATGACAGCTGAATTGTTAGCAAACAATTGATCAAATGCTCTGCGCAATGTTATCCCAATGCTGCCTTTATTTACTACATCCTGAATGTTTCAATGATATGTTCAAAATCTGTAATTACAACTGATTTGAAATTGGAAGAAATTATATTTTTAATTAATTAATTAATTAATTGATAGGCGCCCCATGATTTTATTGGAAGTCGCATGTAAAAAAAAATACTTTTTATTTTACAGCGCGATTAAAAAAACATATTCACTTAAAACTCTTTTATATATTTTATTAGTTAATTAGGTTTCTCTCTTCAAGTTCCTATATCATTGTGTTATTTTATATTTTTAGTTTTGATAACATTTCTAATTAGAACAGAAACATTAACATTTAGTATTTAGTTTTTAACAGTATTACTTCACACGGACACAACAGAGGTTGAATCCAGGTTTCAAACTTTCTGCAATACAACCTCCTTGAATATAACGTTCATTTATAAATTTAATTAATTTACATTTATGGGCCACACGGAGAGCTAAGGACTAAGCTCGTCACATGTCGAAGGGACTAATTAATTGAGCCCACCACCACCCGCCCTTAACATGTTTTAACGACCTACCCAATATGGACGGTAATTTAACCTCTCCACCCTACCTCGTTCGGTTTTAAGTACGAGCTGGCAACATCTCAAAACCCAATTTCTTCATTATTATTATTATTGTTATCGTTTTCAGATAGTGGAGGGTTTCAATACACTCCAATCCAAGACAGGTACTAATAAATCTGCCTGTCCGTCCTTCGTCAATGTTTTGTTTTCTTATTGTTTCTATCGATTATCGTAAGAGTAAACTAGTTGAAAAAGGGCTGTAACATGGTAAACCCTCTTCCGTGGGCCATCAGGTAAATGATACCTTCAACTTAGGCTCTGACCGACGCCTTCCCGCAAACTTCTCTCCCCTATCCCGACCTGAGTCTTAGATGCCTGAAGGCTATAAATAAAATTCAAATTCTTCCGTGGGCAGAGAAAGAGAAAACAGCGGACCGGGCTCTGTTTTGGTACCATACTGACATTCAGTGTTCGATTTGTGCAATTTCCAGAGAGGAAGAACTAGTGAGATATGAATTACACGGTATTTTGGGATCATCCATATCCCAGGTATACATCTATAACAGAGCAAAACGGAAGACTTTTGCAGAGAGGAGGAAATTCCAACCATCCCCCGCTACAAATCGAACATTGCTGGCATTCGTCTAATGAAACAGAGGGAAACCCTGGAAAACATCGGTCAGTGTGGCCGACATCAGCGCTCGAATCTACGTTCCTTTCCACTGGCGATCCGAAGTCCGAGACCTTAACCACTAGACCAGGGGAGTTAAATTAACAAGATGTGAAGTCTGCATTTTTACTTATGTCAGATGTTAACACTTTGAAGCTAATTCTGATTTCTTTACGCTGTCAATAACTAACTGAAAAATGTGAACTGAGTATTAAGACTGATCTGCGCTTTTACTGAATGCTTAAAGCCTTAAATAACAATTACTCCAACAGTTCTTTGCCTATTGGAAGAAATGTTTGAAATCAAATTAAGAAGTTCTCAGAAAAAATCCTTTAAATTCCTCAAACTAAAAATATTTACCTGGCAGTAGAAGAGATCCCAGAGGATCGTTATCACAAGATGCAAGTTTTGCAGCGAACATCGCTAAAGTACCTTCCGCTTCAAGAAACTGGCACCCATGAAGAGATAATGCAAGCGTAGTCAGTAACTCTAGAACGTTCATATGCAATAATACATCATCTCCTGTCAATTCGTTCATCAGAGACGTTATGAAACCTGTAGATTTCACGGCTTCGAAACTTATTGGGGAATGAACAGATATAGTTACCACCACCTGAAAATATGAACAAGGAGATTCATTTTTGCCTTTTTCTTTTTTAAAAAGAAGAAATTACTGCCTATTTACAATACAATATATGCATTATTCTCGTCGATTATCATAATAACTAACAAATCACTCCAGCATCACTCCATATCAATCATTTACTTACTTAACTAGTACACATTGTGATATGCACACTTATTTCTTGCCACTTTGTTTAAAATTGAAGATTCTGTCGTTTCGGGAGTTAATGTAACTCCGTCTTCAAGCAATTAAAATGTTAGTTATCTTAAACTACCTACATTCCCCTCACTCTGTGGTAATATAAGTGGTATAAACAAATTTTTGGTATAGAAAATAAATACACACACACACACACGAAGCCATTTTGAACCAGATATTTATTGTAAACTAGAATGTTATTTGGTTATGGAATATATGTAGTTATGTAACTTACGTGAATAAACTCACGGCATCCTAGAAACACAAGGGAATGAGGATTATAACAGAGACCTGATGAATATGAGATTTCCATACAAGCTTGTTGACTAAATTGACAGTATGTAACTCATGAAATGTTATAAATTGTTGACAGAATGGTTACCAGAGTCATTCAGAGGCTAGGATCAAAGTATTGACTTTGTCATGTAGAACTTTCTTAAGAGAGAACTTTTAGATTTATGTTTCATAACGTTATGGAGTCTGTTCAGTGAGAATTGTTAAGGAATCACTACGTTTTTAATACGTACAATATAGTTTCCATTTGATCTAGAGATGTACATGGATAAGAAAACCAAGATAGGTAAATATGGTCCAATTAGTTCAAACATTATGACGAGAAATATCAGAATTGGATGATTGCTTGTGTTGTTAGATGGTATCCAAGATCGTATTTATAAAACAAATGATAGAAGCATTGACAGTGAATAAGGCTTATAGAACGCTTTCTATAATAAAGAATTATGAACACATTAAGGTTCATTAAGAACACAAAGGGCTTTTCTTTACTAAGCAATCGTAGTTTTATATTGATCTTTAATCAATATTCTTCTTCAATTGATTTTCCCATTCATCTGACAAGAAAAGGTCATGGTGGCTGTCGCGCAAATCCACTGCAGAGATAGCGCATCTGATAGAGCATGATGAGATATGGAGATCACTAAATTTTAAGGTGCTATGGAACACAGGGAGAGGAGCTAGGGGTCCTGGAACTTGAAATGTCAAAAGTATCAAATAATGTGAAGTATGCAACTTGAAATTGAATATCTTGAAAATGGTCAGAGCAATTGGAATGAAACTTTAGGAACTTATCACAAATAGTAGTAATGAAATGCAGAAACAGTGTTGCCATCCGTGAAGCAGTGTTGCAAACTCACAATAAAATGTATTTTCTTGAAATGGAACTATATATTAATAGAAAATTTAAAAGTACCAGTAAGGAAGAAAAATATAGCAAAGTCTGGCGGCGCAGTGTTGCGAACTATGGACACTATATAAAGTTCAATGTGGAGAACCGACATTGTCACGGTTGAATTTTGTATATTTTCTAGTTTGCAACACTGCGGTTTGTGCTTCACATATGTTGTGCATCATTACTAGAGGGTACGAAATATGCAATAAACCGATGTATTGCCATATTTGAAATACTTCAACTTTATAATAGGTTGGCAACATTGCCAACCGGTGACATCGCTTTTGGGCTTCTGATATTGATCTTCTAGACAAATAAATTCCACCAAAACGAAAACCATGAATAATGTTGCCATCTGTGAAGCAGTGATGCCAACTTATAACAATATATTTACTGTAAATAGAACTATATATCAGTTAATATACACTGTAAACGTAATCGTAGGAAAGAACAAAATAGCAGTCAGGCAGTGAAGTGCTGCATACTTTCGGAGATACACGTGCTGACCATGGCCAACCTATGTAATTGATATCTCGACACAGCTCTAGAAAATGAAGCACTGAATGCGCAACAGACCGAATCTAACAAGCAGTGTTGCCAAGTACAAAACGGCACAGTACGCACCTGTTCTAGTGGGCATGCAGATCGAGGACTAAAGAGTGGTCGGCACACAAGCATTTCTCGCAGTGAGCACACCGTATGAAGGCAAGCTGGCCACACTCATCCTTGAAACACACTTCTGCAGGTCCACTTTCGAAGCAATATTCCGAAGGCGTCTGAAAGGGTTCTGGATGTTCACTGGCATATCCACATTTGAAAAAAGCAAATCGGAGCAAATTTTTAAATCGATTGGCTGAAAACTGGGAATATACAAACGACTGAATGGTCTCGATGCCACACTTTAACGTTGGATGATACTATTAATGTATCGGTGATGAACTTTACTATGGTTTTGAATAGACGAAAAAAAAATATCAGCTGGTTGTATACATTTAGGCTGTATGTTTAGCCGGGATCAACTTCTTATAGAACTTAACATCTTCAGGTACTGTTTCGTTGCAACCTTTTGTTTGGTGTCCAGGAGTCCACCAAAAGGAGAACGTGTTCTCTACCCTGTAATTCGGGCCATAATACCTGCTCCAGGAATACTTGCAAACCACGTTTCGTCATGTTCGCTGATTTGCTTGCATATGCTTTCATATTCGGTAATTCATGTGTCATGGGAAGTGAGAAATGTCCACTAGGCTCCGAGACGAGAACATACATGAGTGGAAGTAACGTACCATCCATCACAATAACTGGCATTATCATATATGATTGTGTTGTTGCTACAACTGAACCCATGTGAAACGCACAGTTTTTGGAAACCCTGGCTGGAGTCGCAAAAAACTGAAATGTCCCCAACCTAATGATCCCAAAAGTGGATCACACAGACAAATAGGGTCGCCAGGAGCCTACAGTACCCACGCAACGCATCTAACCTAACCTCTAGCTCCAAACATTTTCTACACCCCAGACGAGCGGCGCAGAAATGCCTTCCAGATTTAAGAATATCCGGGAAAGAGGATTCCAGATCCTTTTGATCGCTGTAAAAAAAATTAATTTAGATCGAGGGAGGAAATACCGATAAGGCGACACCTCCAATCTTTTAATTAGATCGTCAGTTCATACTCCGAAGTACCAGCTGGTTCAGATTAGCGACAGATTAAGAAAGAAAACGTAAATCTTTACTTGGGAAATAATCTCAAACGATGATACGCATAACGACTCATATGTAACTCATACTATGTCTTTACTCACTTCGAAGTCTACAGGGTGGCAAAAGACCATGCCTTACCTTTACCTTAGTAGGGCCCACACCTGTAGTCTGGAATCGCAATTCCTGAAATAAAGACGAACGAACACAACGAATGACGGTCGCAACTCAATCCAAACGCAGTGTCATAACGCAAAACGCAAATAATATTTATTCACACAAATCACATGCCGAAGTCACTTCATATGTCAACGCAGAAATAGCCAGAAATTCAATATATAGTTCCTTTCCCAAGTTATCACTTCTCAGCTGGCGAAAGAATCCTACCACTGGTCTACGGATTTATGAACCGATCTAATCTAATTAAAATCACATCACTCAATACGTTAGGTTTACCGAACACAGAAATAATGAGTATCAATTGCTGTCAACTTCACGTAACGATTTGTAGCTAATTTCCAATAGATATCAAAACAAACATTAAATAACTCACAGCACATTATAAATATTACTAAACACTGTAAGAGGATTATCAACTAATGCCGTAGATCGTACCTGGTTAACTGAGAGGTTTCTACACTACGTTCACTGAATATAAACTCAAGATTGTTCAAAGCAATATAAAAATTTCAGAATTTCAATTTATTGCTTTGAATTTACACATCGCACGTTTTCTGATATGATAGTTCATAAGAATCTGAACAGAATTACTGTTGAATTGTAAAAACAAACAAATTTGAATCGCTGGTATACATTGAATTAAGCAGAACTGAAAGTTACGTAGTCACACATAAATGTCCATAATTTCTATAATAATTA
>JAGDQP010049981.1:0-14360 GCA_022664845.1 Lepisma saccharinum | reverse complement strand
TTGCGTGTTGTTCCGTTGTCAGACTCATTGTAAGTTATAGTCAAATGTATTTTCGTCAATATAAAACAAGAAAATTCTGCCCGAAGTTGTCCCTGTTTGTTATTCAATCGTTTCAAAATGGTGGACCTAAAAATCCATTTTCCATGCCGTTTGAGCTAGAGCTAAAAAATTTGTACAAAGGTGCATTGTCACGACTAGTTTAGGAAAAGTCGCCATGTTGAATCGAAAATGGCCGCCAAACCTATTGTTGTATAGAGTGCAGAGCCTAAACCGCTGGTGCTAGAAACACCAAATTAGATATGAACGTACATGATCACTAGTAGGTTAAAATATTACAAATTGTTTCAAAAGACGCCATCTTAGATCTAAAATTGCGGACCCAAAAATCCATTTAACACACCGTTTCAGCTAGAGAAACGAAATTTGTTATAAAGGTGTCTCATCACGAGTAGTTTAGGTAAATATTACAATATGTTGAAAAAGTCGAAATATTGGATTCAAAATGGCCACCCAAAATGCAGTCAGGAATCATTTATTAAAAAAAAAACATATTTCATTAACAACAATTATGATTTAAGTATACGCTAATATGTTAAAATGTTGTTAAGGGGGTTCAATTTTGCAACTCTGATTTCAAGTGACCCGGTACTTTTGTAGCATCTGCTAACTTTCCGAAGAACGTTAGGTGAACTCTGCCTACAACGTGAGATGATTAGATCGTAACGAAACTAGAAGAATGTAAAAGAAATAAAACATCGGCTTACAACAATTATTGAATCAATAAAGGAAGTCGAAGCAGTTTCGGATTAAAATATGAATGAAAAATTAAAAGAGACAAAAAAAAGCATCTGGAACATTTTGGACTTCTGAGGAGATACAGAGACAATAAAAATCTATTCGTCATTTTCTGCTTGCTTTTTAGTGTACGTAAGACCTTTTGGCATCTTTGGCTCAGAACGGCAAAGGATGAGGACAATATAGGTCAGGGCCTTACTTAAGGTACCATCCCAACATTCGTCTGGTGATACTGAAGGAAATCCAGAAAAACATCAGTCACGATATTCGGCCGCTGGGTTGGAACCACCGAACTTACCTATTGCCGATCCGAAGCCCGCGACGTCATCACCTGGATCACCAGGGCTGTGTTTCGGCCTTCTTTATAGGTAGCAATCACCAAAATACAACCGCACCTCATGTATTTAATGCTTGCATGGCCACCTGTATAGCATATGTTACACTCTTTTTTGACAACAAATTTCTGGTCACCCTATATAATCCTTGTTGAGAAAATTAAATGTCCGTGAGGGGACACTCTTGTAATAATTTCCCCTGTATTTCATGTAGGTGAGTTTACTGTATAACTGAATAACACTGTTAATGTACCCCTACTTACGAGAATGAAATCGTGAATTAGTATACTCCATTAGCTACCCTCTCATCTCATTCATTTGTGTAAGTACATATATCACCCATTTCATTTTGTTATTTTCGTGTGAACTGCACGTATTACACACATCTCAACAGCACCTCCAACAGGTCAATTTTTGCGGCTGCCTGAAGTCACAGCGTACCTTGAACTTTGTGTTGAATAGGGTTTTATTGGTGAATCGTGATAGTAACTGGTTTTGCGCGCGCTTTCCCTGTGTGTGAAGCCGTCAGTCGCACGCCGCACGGTAGGGGCAGATGGGTGTCGTCATTCAGGCTGGACTCCCTAGAATAAAAAAAGAAACAGGTCGGTCTGGCTTGGATGACTCATATAGCCGCAAGGTGTTCCCAGCGTCAACTTAACAGGTGCATGGTTTGGAGTTGTGTCGGTACTCGGTCGGCTCGCTCGGAAATCGACAGGCAAGAGGTGAACTGAGATGACCAAATGATTTTCTGGCGAACCATGAGTTAGTTGCTTTACAGAAATAAAAAAATGTATTTTGTATTTTACTTACAAAAGCTGAAGCTAATACTATTTCCTCCCATATGTTCCCATCTTCTTGTTTAGATAAAGCCTCAATTGATTTTTTTCCGTCCAAGATTCTCTGAACTATTTTTCAATGTTATTTCTTTTGTTGTAACTCAAACCGTAATTATATATTGCTTGGAAGAATGAGTATATTTTAGCTACGGTGACCATATTTTCTTAGTCAAAATTCGGGACAGATCTTATCGTTACATAATAGACCCCTCTCATTATTTGCAGTTGGTTTAAGGACCAACCCAATAAATACGTTTTATCCCGGCCATTTAGCTTTGGTTTAAAACTTATATTTTAGGAAAACTACATCGACTTCGATGTTTTAATGTATCAAATGTACCACGAACTCGATCACTGAAAATAAATCACAATATCGAATTTGTTTTACAAGACAAGTTCAATGAGTGAATTAATGGTATAAGATTGTGAACAGTTTTTTTTTTTTTTTAGTATTTCTTCAAAAATATTTAAATTGACAATAAATGAACCGATACCCACACATTTTTGTTGAGCGCCAAAACAGTTTTATGTCAGATTCACGTCAAAATGTCCCTATCAATTGTCCCTTTTGATAAAATTCGGGACTTTCAATATTTCAACCGGGACGCTACCCTAAAATTAGTGACGTATAGTTACCATAGTATTAGTGCTCAGGAGGTCAATCGGCCCAGGCTTTAATCCAAGCTAGAATTGTGGATGTTTGTTCGTATTGGAAGAAAACTAGTTTAGTTCACTGGGACAGTCCAAAGTCAATTAGTTATTGAAAATTATAAGTAAATATAGTTTACCAAAGTTGTTAAAAATACGTATTTTGTGTGTTAGGCTCAAGAAGAAAATCACACATATTCAAAGAAGTCCTAAGCGCAGAGGCGTAACTACTAATGACGCAGGACCCTGCAATGCGGGGCGACCTTTCAAAGAAAATACTTTTCTTAAGCAAGTCTTACTAAAAACTAAAAAATAATTTAGTTTATGCATGACTAAAAAGAAAAGCATGTTTTTAAAAAGGACTTGTTTTTTTGATAAACGATTGTAAAATGATGATGTGCCTTGCCAGGACACTGGGAGACAGGTTTAGTTCCCCAAGGACCGTGAGCAAGGTGAACCGATAGTTGGCAGCCATTACCTAGATCGGAAGAAGATGACGTCTTAAGAATTTGAATTTGATTTTTGAGACCTTCAGACAACTTTAGCTGAGGTCGAATGGGTGATATTGGGAGAATTGGTGGAATGAAGGAAATGGGAGGGGGCAGGACTCCGAAAAAAACCACGCACGCGGTGTTTGTCTACCATGGCACGATCCAGAATGGAACCGAAGATCCCATCCACTAGAGGTGAGCGCTCTGCCAGTGAGCCACCGCGTGGCACAACTACGTTCAATGTTCTCATCGCGAGTCGAACCCAGGTCTCCTTATTTACAAGACGGACGAGCGAGACTGATTATCCACTATTATTGACACTACAAATTATGTACATACAAGATTAATTGTTTATATTTTCGTCACTGTAGACATTCTGGGAATTCCAATCTGCATAATCCTTTTAATATTCGTTGAAGCAGCTCCTGGAATATTCCTAGAATCTGAATATATTATTTTAATGCCTAAATATTCCTGAAATATTATTCGTATGTTCCCGGAATATTTCTAGGATATTCAACCTATATCAGTTAGATATGTAATAATATTCCTAGAATAAGCTGTACATGTTCGTAGATATGCCTGAGATACTCTTACCTGAGATATTCCTAGTATGGGTATATCATCTTAAATGTAAAAAAATATTCCTGAAATATTCTGAGAATATTTGCATAATTCTCCTGGATTATTCGTAGATTCGTAGGATATCCGTGGAACATCGCGAGGAATATTCCTAGTATATGCGTTCCTCTCGGAACTCAGATATTCCAATATCCCAGGGGCTGTCCATAGCATATCCCTTGGATATAATAGGGTGACATTTACAAACTTTGCAGTGAGGGGCGGAAGAGGGGGGGGGGATGAGGAAGGGATTTTTTTTCTCTACGAAGAAAGCTAAATAACTTCGTTTATCTCTACGAAAACACTGAACATTCACTATGTTTTCTCTTCTTCCATTATACTGTACGTAAAAACTAGTATAAAGAGGGGGGCGCTGCAGCTCAGGACCCTCACTCGTTTCGGGGCCCCGCCAAAGGTAAGTCAGTTACTTTTACGACTACATGGAATGGAAACAGGGGTCCTAACAGAGTCTTTAGCTCAGGACGGAAGCCAGTAGCACAGGCCCCCCAAATAGCTTAATCCAGCACTGACTTGGAGCCTAAAGGCCCGCTGTAGCACATTTAATAATAAATAAATATAATATAAACAGAATATCCCTTACGTATGAGTCCTGTGGAAACAATTTTCTTCAATCAAAGCCGAGGATACAATGATGCAGAAGGGAAACTCCCCCTCATCCCTCCTGAAAAAAAAACACCCTGGATATAGCCATGCTGTGTGGGATGAATGTCGTTACTTAATTCCAAAATATTCTGTGGTATTCTACGCACATTGGGGATCTAAATGGGATTTTCCTGGAATGTCCTGTGTTATGTAAGTACATCGTCTGGAGATGGGACAATCAATGTTAAGGAAGAGCCAGAAGCACTTAAAAACATATTGAACGAAATGTACTTTTACAACGTTGTATAGTAATAGAACATAAGCATTTTTAGGTTTTGTTCAAATTTTACAAAGATCCTGAAAGAATACGATTCCCGGACAAAATGACCCCAATCTCCCTTGGCAGTGTGTTCATAGGACAATCTCCCCCTCCCGACAAAAGACGCTTACAGCACAAAAGTCCCCCCCAAATAGTTAGTTTCAAAATGAATAAAACCCTCGAAAATGCTGTCCAAGTCCAACAACCTTTACGCCAGCCGGGTGGCCGAGCGGTCTGCGGCGGTAGGCCATCGGCTCGAAGGTCCCGGGTTCGAGTCCCGGTTGGGGCATGGGTGTGGATTTTAACAGCTAAAGGCGAATCGTGAAGGTCCGAAGTCCAAAGTTACTAGACTGGCCCATATAAAAATAAAGTTTTTTTTTTTTTTACCAACAATCTTTACTTTCCTATTGTTGAGAAATTTATTCTCTTGCATTTCTGCTGGAGAAAAACGTTAGAAAAGATATGTGGCATTTGCAGGAAACGTTATTAGGACAGGAGCTCTTAAATTACTTCCATTCTACTTATATAACTGGAGTCCTCAGACAGATTGCTACGGAAGTATAGATCTTCGGTTAAGATGTGCGTGCCTTCCAAATTTGTGCTATTTGTGTGGAATGCTCATGAGGAAACCGCAAACGGAGAAAGACAGAAGAACAACAAAATTAGGAGGTTAATTGGATATCCTCAACAGGTTAATAGGTCAAGATTCAATCATTGTTCCGCCGGGTCACAATCTGTCTGGTCATTTGGGTCAAGACTAGTGCAAATTTTGGACCAGGTCACCAAAAAAGTGATTCGATTTCAGCTCTGATGCTGAGATTGTTGACAGTTTTATTTCCATTATCTATATTGGTCCTGAACTTTATAGGAAATTTTGAAAATACTTAAACATTTACAGGATAAATTTGAAAACCAATGAAGTTATAAACTTAGTGTGTCCCTACGTCTACGCTTACGATTGTTTGTACTATATGCCGTTTGGATACTTAAAAGTACTTACATTTATATAAAATTTAAGTGAAATTGTTTCTACAATAAACATATTTTTATATCTATGCTCTTCGTAGTACTGCCTAATTAATAATGCCTCTGTAAACACTTTTATATCTTTTTTTAATATTTGTATTGCCCAATAGAATGTTTCATTTCCATAGAGGTCTTTCTGCATTATAGACCCTACTTCCGCAAGGAACGTATTCTAGGAGAGATTTTGTACGAAGTGATTTTGTCCTGTAAGGATTTATTGGCAGGAGGGATTTTGTCCTAGATTCAAAAATCCACATAGCAAAGATATTCCAGGAACATTCCATTTAGATCCCCAATGAGCATAGTACGTCCTAGACCATTAGGGATTGATTTGGGCATTAATAAGGACATTCCTATAGCAGATGCTCTTGAGGATATTAAAGGGATAGGGTAAATTTGAAATTCCGAAATATCCCTCGAATATTTCCGGAATACCCTGAAACGACTCATATCCGTTGAATGGAATATCCCATAGAGTATTCTCAGCATATGTGTTCGTGATAAGATCAAATGAATTTTATGGGCGGTATCAGCACCTTGGCTTACGCCCGTCCCGAAATATATATGCATTCGTCACAGACCTCAAAATATTCGTAGAATCACTGGAATGTTCTACCCGATGCCAGGAATATTGAGGATATCCTGGAATATTCTAACATCACCAAGGCACAATGGTCCCAACGGCTGCAGAAGCTGGCCAAAAACCCAAATTTGAAAATTAACATATCCTGTTTTCTTGTCTACTTTACCCATTTTGCTATGTTAAGACATCATTAAACCACCGAAGCTAACATAACCATCTCTCACTTCAGTTCGTGATGAGGGCCCAGAGTGAGCAAATGTCAGTGTTCATTTATTATGGCTGAGCGAGCGAGTGTTCTTTCAAGCAGCGTATTTTCGACGTCTTATTGATTTAAAAGGTGAAAAATATTCTTTTACATATTTATTAAATACGATTAATGGAAATAAAAAGATACTCCCGATATTTCGTTACTCTTGTCGGTTTTCAGCCTGTTGAACGTAACATGCGCAGTTTAACATATATTTATGGACGATTTTTGTTTTCATAGACCTACAAAAAAAAGTCTCGATGTGTTCCGAAGCTAATTTTTTTCACAGGAATGTACTTAAGGGTGCTGTCGTCTGATAAGAATATAGTTACACCGACTATATTCAGTACAGACAAGGAGGAAATGTCTGAACTTGCCAATCACGAGATATCACTCACGTTTATAACAAGGTGAAAATGCATGAGAAGGAAATACGAGTCAATCATAATCCAATCTTAACCATGATTGATGGCAAAACGTACAAGTATCATACCAAAACTTGATCTCAGACATGCTATAATGCAAAACAACTCCAAAGATGATTAATAATCTGAAATCTGTAATTACAAAAGCATTTGTTCCTTCAACATTTCAGTTTGATCTGTCTTCACACTTGTCAATCTTTAATCATGGCACTACATGCCTGCCTCCGTCTACAAAATATTCTCTTTGTTAATACAGGGACCATCAATAATTTCAGCAGCATAGCTTCCTATTGGATAGATGCCTGACGAAATCCAGGGAGCCAGAAATGAGCACCTAAAACAACATTCAGAGAATATCATTCCCGGAAGGTATCTTGACAAGTGACTAACGCCAATATGTTCAGTCGCCTCTTAGCCACATTTGACACGTAAATTACATCTCTAATTCGGGATAAGGAATAAGAAAAGGTATCTTCCAGCCAAATATCATCAACTTATTCAATGAATCAACCTATCAACTTATTCACGGGTTTCTTCTGAAAACATCACGGGAGCCAAGCGACAGTGATGCGAACGAATAATTCTCCAGATATGTTTGTTTGTGCTAGTTTTCTTTGAAAAATTGTTAATAGCCCAGACAAAATGCGTATTATTTATCTCTTTATGTACTTAAACTTGGTTTAAGATGAAATTTTGAAAACGGGGTCAGTAATTTTGGACAGCTTTTTGGAGCCATTGGGACCACTGTGCAAGGGCTAGAATATACAGTAGCTGTATTGTGTGCGAGGAGTATGTTATGTCAGACGAAATGAAACATGAAACTCCTGTACCGGTAGGCCACCATCTACACATGACTGTACAGTGAGTTGCGGGAAACCTGAGAACTCTTCGGTGTAAACAATGGCAACTTCTTTTTTTTAAAAAAAAAAGAAAAAAAGAGGGAAATTAGATAATGGCACCCAAATCTTTCATATACTAGGCCAGATTTGGACCTAACATGGAAATAAATAACAAAGCTGAAACTTACAGGAATTGTAGAATAACATGTCTTTTAACATACTAACAATCAATTCATGGGTTTAGCCGCTATTTTGAAAAAATGAAGTGGTAGTAACTGTTGCATTTTATAGTACGAAATTGATAACCATGAAATTATGCCTATGATGATGCTAAAATTCATTATTTTCTGTGAGTAGTAACTACATATATGTAAATACACTTCACACCCATACATACACACAGTAGGGATGGGTTAAAAGCACTGATACAAATAATAAAAGTATTTTCAGCTGATTGTGGTATAATGATGCACATACTTATGTTTAAATCTATTAAGTTGAAATTTAGCACCCAGCTGCGTAACACTACCATAATGATGGAAAAAATCCAATGCTAAAGATAAGTCACACCATTTCGTCAGTGTTGCCAACTTATTTTAAAACAAATTCCGCAATGGTTTCTATAGCGTTCATCGCATCTTCACCAAACTTGCCAAGGACATTCTTCGACATCCTACAAAAACGACTGGGGGTACTATACCACCTCAAGGTACCAAAGTTAACAGCGTTGTTAAATATGTTTTAAAATGTAATTTTTAAAACTTTTTAAACACCTTCCATACCAATCATCATATCTTTACGAAACTTGGCACGAATACACATTGATATCCTGGAAAATATTGGGAGTCCCCACCACTAACAGCCAAGTCGTCAGTGTTGCTACGTTACAAAATTTATTTTCCCCGAAGACTTGGCAAGAGTATTCCATAAATTATTGAATTCTTGCACAGTTTAGGCTTTTCTGTAAGTTATGCAGAAGTACTTTGCTTATGGGATCGCTGAGACACATCTTCACTAGTTGAACCAATAATATGTCAGATAGTGTCAAGATTCGCAACGGATTGAAACAAGGCGATGCCTTGTCACCACTACTGTTTAACTTTGCGTTAGAATATGCGATTTTAAAAATTAAAGGGGACAAAAAGGGACTATCATTGAATGGTTTGAATCAACTGTTTGTATACGCGGATGATGTAGATTTAATAGGGGACGATATAGATGTACTACAAAGCAACACCGATGTCTTAGTAGAAGCGTGCTATGAGATAGGTCTGCAGTTAAACATAGATAAAACAAAATACATAACAAGCCGAAACACAGGGAATGAAGGAAAT
This sequence comes from Lepisma saccharinum, assembly GCA_022664845.1. Classification (NCBI taxonomy): domain Eukaryota; kingdom Metazoa; phylum Arthropoda; class Insecta; order Zygentoma; family Lepismatidae; genus Lepisma; species Lepisma saccharinum. Next base: position 5,258 of record JAGDQP010049981.1, on the reverse strand, counting down.
AAAAAACATAAGAATTAGGGATGAGGTAATAGAGAAAGTAAACAAATTTAAATACTTGGGAGCACACGTAAGAAGCAAAAATGAGGTCACGGAAGAAATAAAAAAAGTAGTTTAGTATCGGGCAACGCATGTTTCTATTCAGTCCAGAAACTTCTAACCTCGCGATTAATATCAAGAAAGTTAAAATTGAAAATATACAGAACAGTTATTCTGCCGGTAATACTTTACGGTTGCGAAAGTTGGAGTAGGACCCTAGCAGATGAACATAAATTACGTGTGTTCGAAAATAAGGTTTTGAGAAAGAGATACGGGCCGAAACGGGCCGAGATGACTGGAGAGTGGAGGAGACTGCATAATGAAGAACTCCACGGACTGTACGATTCACCAGATGTAAAAATAATGAAATCGCGACGACAAAGGTGGGCAGGCCATGTAGCTCGGATGGGGGAAAACGAAGTTTATATTCTATCCTGGTTGGAAGGCCGGATGGAAGGAGACCCTTGGGAAGACCGAGACGTCGTTGGGAGGACAATATTAGAAGAGATCTTCGAGAAGTAGGTGTTCGTGATGAAAACTGGCTTGATATTGCCCAGGATAGAATCCAATGGCGAACGTTTGTTACTACGGCGATGAACTTGCGAGTTCCATAAGCCATAGAGTTATTTAGTTAGTTTTTACGCAGAAGTACTGTGTTATGAAGAATCAGTTATATCATCAACTCCAAAGACCATGTAAGTGGTTGTCCAGTTTGTTTTTGATAATGCTGACTTTAATGTACAAACACTTGATGGACAAGTACATTCCAAATTATGGGAGGATTGAAGTGCTTTACACCACCTAAATTAATAACAGAGCAATATTTTATACCAAGAGTTCCATGAAAGAGGTCTAAACACATTGCAAACTGTCGAACTATGCATATCAAACCATACAAAGCAACTCATAATATAGATATTAAGAAAATAACCATCAAATCTCTGGATGAATTGCAAACACTAAACCACTTTCCCTTCAAACTGCTGAATTAATGGACAGTCTATGGATGAGTGGGTATTGGCTAAGTATGTCTCCATATCCTAATTGGAATGTCTTTATGTAGGTTATTTACAGTATCAAAATATTTTATGACACATATGCCATTGATTTTCTTCCCTTCATCAACCTTGAGGCAACTAATCCTTCTGCAATATATACTGCTCTGATGTTTGCTCTAGATGAGTGTAGAAAACAGAAGCAGGAACCAGGAAACATTTGATGAACCACTTTATTTGAAGACTGCTGGTGGCAGCTGTTGACAGGAACAGTGATCTGAAAGAAATTGTTGTACGGTTGGGAGGGTTCACCTCTTAATGTCTTTAACAGGTGCTATTGGATATATAATGTCTGGTAGTGGGTTGGAAGAATTTCGCACGTTATCTGTACATGCTTATGCTCAAGTATTACGGGCTCACTTCCTTACAATTCGTTCAGTTGCCACATTGAACTTTAGAAAGAAGAGGAACATATCAATAAAGAAACACAAGAATCACTGGAGAATTTGCACCATGATCATCTTGTGAATAAATCATGTCCAGATGAAACAACAAGAGAAAGCAAGAACTAAATTCCTTGTTTGAAAAGGCCAATAAACTCAAAGAAAGGTGTCCTACAGCCAAATTATGGCTACAGTATATGGATCTAGTATGCCTAGTGCAGCTTTATATATGAGATGATAGAACAGGCAAATTTGAAGCACATCTTTTTGTGAGTGAAAAAAAATGTTACCTTTCTTTCATGTTGCAGGACATCCTCATTATGGAAAATGTGCCGATTTGTGTTCGCAAGAAATGCTTCTACTGAAGAATAACTACAAGTTTACCGAGAAAAGATAGTTCACTACAAGACGCTCTGATATATTTTGCAATTGAGTTTCGACTAATATGTGTATTGAGCAGACAGTGATGCGATCTATGAAAGTATCAGGTGGTTTAGAGAGAAGGCGGTACATCATAGAATCAACTCTTGGAAGATGGGTCCTTGCTCTTCCTGCCTACACAAAACTGTAATTCTTTGGAAAAGTTATGCGGAGCAAACACAAATAATTCATAACATCATGCTGAAATACATTTATCTCAGCAGAAAAGAGATGGAGAAGATGTTGTAAAATTCCTTATATGGATAGAGTGTCATAATTTATTTGATGAATCTTCGGCAGGAAAGCTCATTTCTCAGTCAATTGGCAATATAAGAGATGATAATATCAACTATGATAATGCACTACAGATTGGACTAAAGTCCATCTCAAACATGCAAAGCAACACTTTTGATGATGTAAAGTCAAGCCATCTGCGAAGAATTGATAAAGTCAAGCCATTAGCTGCCATGAATAACTGTGTCAATTAAGCGGACAGGAAATACCTGTACAGGAAATACCTGTAAATCCTCAAGAGTTATTCAACAGAATTTTGTGTGTCATAAAGGAAATCGGTGATTTGTGTAAGTACTTAGAGTATGAATTAGCTCCAAGGCGATCATAACTTTTTGTGTTTCAATGAAGAAGACACCGAGGTCTATCATAGCTAATATACTACACTCTATGTTACCCAATGAGATACACTCATCTTTGTACTTGATGGTGGACTTTTTGCTTCACAAAGTGACATGGTTAAGACCTGATACTTACCATAAGTTGTGTGAGTTATATGCTTCATACAAACAAAGTCATTACAGAAATGACGTGACAGAAGATTTTGATGGATATAACAATATCAGTACTAAGTCTGAGGAACAACGAAGACTTACAGGCCGGAAACATTCAAAGGATATTCTAGTCCAACCATCCATACTTGAATCAAAGCATTATTTTTTAATAATTTGAAGAACAAATCCAATTTCATTGTTATCATTTCTCAACATATAAGATCTGCAGGTATCAAAGTGCTTCAATCAGATATCGATTCCGATATTTATTACTGAATCAATAGCAGTTAAACTGAAACAAAGTGGATCTAAAGTAGTAGTCGTTGCATGCTGATATTTGCTTCAACCCGAATAAGTCACTTTGACATAGCTTTTAGTGATGAGCAAGTTTTCGTTTATCTATATGGGGGACATCAAGGCCAAAGCTGAAACAATATTGGATATGTTCTGTTGAACAAAACAGTAGCTCGTCAGTATCTTCATGGTGCATTTGACTTTGCTAAACTGCCTCATGCAGAAGCTGCTGCACAGCATTCATATCGGACATACAGTATATGTAAGTTCAGCAGTGGCTCGGAAATTATATTAATATCACTGAATGAGGCTCGAAAAGAATAATGAAAACTGTTGTGTCAATTCCTACTTCAATACTCCCATACTGTGGACATCAAATGTTCGTACATTAAAGTCAACTTTATCAAAAACAAATCCAGACGGGCATAAGCCACAGTGCTGTTACCGCCCATACAATTAATTTTATCTTTATCAAAAACAAACTGCGCAAATGGTCTTCACTTGCATGGTCTTTGGGAGTAGATGATATAACTGATTCTTCATAACACAGCACCTTTGCATAACTTACAGAAAAAACATGAATTGTGCAAAAAATCAATAATTTGTGGAATATTCTTGCCAAGTCTTCGGGGAAATTAAATTTTGAAAAATGTGTCAACACATCAACACTAACGAGTAACGACTGGGCGGTTAGGGGTGGAAACCTCACAGTTATCTTCTAGGGTATCAATGTGTGTTCGTGTTAAGTTAGGTGAGTATTAAGTTGATTGGTGTCGAAGGCATTTAAGAACTTTAAAACTTATTTGGCAACACTGTCAACTGAGGTACCTTGATAGGGTACAGTATCCACCGTAGACATATTTGTAGGATGTCGAAGAATATTCTTGGCAAATTTGGTGAAGATGCAATGAACGGTATAGCATCATTGCGGAATTTATGTTTATAAATAAGTTGAAAACACTGACAAAATGGAGTGACTTAGTATCTCTAGTTGGATTTTTTCTATCATTATTACACAGCTGTGTGCTAAATTGCAACTTTATAACTAGAGAGTTACAACTTTGCAGCTTCTAAGTTGTATTTTAAAACCGGACAAACATACAGATATTGTGCTTTATTAGTATAGATAGATTTTTTAAAAAAAAGTGCAAAGGCAATATTTCATTTTGAGCGATTTTTGCAACCCCCTTTAAAGTATTTATGGAGACTTTTAATATGTATTTAAGGACACCGAACTGTGCTAATTCTGAAAATGTTAGCTTTTTGTTATTTATTTCCAGCTCTAACCCTAATTTTACTGTACTATACATCAAATACTTCATTAATTGGGTAATAAATGGCAGTTACGTTAACAAATGTTTGCTTCAATAATACATAAAGATGTCACATATTTTGGTTACAATATTTCCCTAAATATTCAACATGCACTCCTCAAATGTCACTTACCATTGTTTACATCCAGATGTATCAATTGTGCAAACATTGGAGCTTGATTTTGGAAAACTAGTAGGAACTCCAGTTCAATCGTAGAAACTATGTCATTATTATATCTTGCATTCTACATTAATGCACTATATTCTAACAAATTTAATTTAAAAAAAAATATTTTAAGGTCTTTAGGCAACTGTGGCTCAGGCCGAATGGATGATGATGGGATGAATTGGTGTAATTGAGAAAATAGGAGGAAATTGAAGAACCCCAAGAAAACCCACGCACGCGGTGTTTGTCGACCGCAAAGCCAACATGGTATGAACAGAGATCGAACCGAAGAGTCCACGCACCAGAGGTGAGCGCTCTACCAACTGAACCCCCGCGGCCCAACAAATTTCAAGTCTGTATGTAAAAAAAGTACCAGTTTCTGCGCAAAGTATTCATCCAGCGGATTTACATGATAGAAGAGAATTTGGCGGACAAAATTGCTCACAACAGGTAAGAACCAACACAAAAAGGTCTTATTAAACATGAGTCAAATTTTGATACAACTGGCCTCGAATGTGAGAAGTTTGAAAATTGCAGACCAGGATTGTGAGAACATAAGGTTATAAAAACACAGGATTCAGTTTTGAACGTTGATCTTTTCCCACATAACTTCATGGATATCAAATTGATAATATCTGGTGTAGTAAAAAGTAATCCATTATTTTTGCATGACATTGAAGGCTTGACTTACCATAGTTAGAATGATCCGATTTAGGTCACATATGCGCCGTTTTGTTCGATAACGTGTTGCCATTTGGAAGGTAATATCATGATGCCTCTCTCATAGAAGCCCATGTCCCTATTGG
>JAGDQP010049980.1:0-14360 GCA_022664845.1 Lepisma saccharinum | reverse complement strand
TCAGTATTACTTTAAAATTAATATAGTTACACAAAAATCATCGAACCATTAAATAATTGGTAAAATTTGTATATAGGGGAAAATACATTAAAATATGTACTTAAGTATAAATGTACCAAAAAGAATATGTACAGAGACGTGCAAGATGAATTTGATTTCTTATATTTATGAACTTAAGTCTCAGTCTCAGGCCGATATAGGGGAGGAAAAGGTTTCGGGAAAGTGTCGTCTAGGGCTGATGATGAAGGTGCGATTGCGGTATTTGCCTGGTGTGACTGAGGGAAACTCGTGGAAAATTTCATTGAGAATTGTCGGTCACTGGAATCGAACCCACGACCTCCCGACCACTGAGCTACGACGACTTGGTGCAGTCTTGTAAGTGATCACAATTACTTAGTTTGCCCATGTATGCATGTGAATATGTTTTATCCAGCGCTCGAAGTGTGGGGTACGGTGGGGCACGCCGTGCCTTTACCTCTTTTAGATTTGACTACTACAGTATTTCCATTTCTAGTTCGCGTACATTTCTATTAATGGGATCTAATTACCTTTACTTTCAATAGGTAGTCGCCACCACTAGGTTCAAGCGTACCCTTAACTTTCTGGCCCACTTTTCCAAGCGTTCTTTTACCTTTTCTAACTTGCTTCGAACTTTGATTACATCAACTTAGAGAAGTATTTAATTAAATAATTATGCGGGCCCTATTTATTATAAACGGTGTACAAACGTATCCTGCGATTTATGCAATCCCATTTTTGAAAACTCTACTATAATGTCCATCAACCATTCCTCAAATTGATAAAAATATTCAAATCCTAACTCCCCCTCCCCCACTTCAGAGCAATATTCGCCGCCTCTGTATATTTCAAGGCAAACATAATGTAGAAAATTTGTTTCAAACTATGAAAGAGACTCCAGGGACTCAGTTCTCCAAATTTTTCTGCTGTCTAGCAACAAGTGTTTTCACAACAAGGTTTATGAACAGCAGAAGTAAAAAAGAAAAAAAGAGGGATTTCAAGCTATATCCTTCAATAACTATCTTAAGATAAAAAATAAAAGCTGAGCAAATCAATACGTTTAAATTTAAAAAAATGTCTAAGTGTCATCAACTAACTATGCACACCGCAACGTAGGTTAATGTAGTAGAAACTGGATGTGGATGGGAATCTGTGAATGCTGTTAATTATAAATTCAGTTTGTGTAGACGGCTGTCAGAAGGCAATCAGAAACCAGATAGTTGGCTCGTTAGAAGTTGTATTGTTTATGTAATTCAGTGTGTCTGATCAAGCCAACTAGTTAGTTTTTTTAATAAAAACTTATTCATTTGCTCAGCTTTTATTTTTTATCTTAAGTATATAAAGGCAAAGTTTTGACATGGAAAATATCCGATACCTGGAGAACATCCATAGTTTTACATGAATACAGTGTTCTCATCGTGAGGATAAATAATTTTCGGTTGTTTGATGGTTACAGTGCCTGGGTTCGCGAGTTTAAACTCGTATGAATCATTTTTAAAAAAAGAAAATTGACTTCAAGTGTTGAAACCGTGGTAAACAGAATTTTCTATTCTTTCAATTTTATTTCAAATTGTTTTTCAAATAATATTTTGTTCAAATAACTCTTCTTCTTCTATTTGTTAGTTTTTTCTACCACGATATATAAAATTTCATTTAATCTATATGTCCTGTAATTAACATGACGCACTTTGAATTGACAACGAATTTGAATCTTATTTATGGCTTTTAGGCATCCAAGGCTCAGGCCGGGATAGGCAAGCGAAAAGGATTCGGGAAGGTGTCTGCCAGGGTCAATGTTGAAGGTGCCATCCCGGTATTTGCCTGGTGTGACTGAGGAAAAAACCTGGAAATAACCAAATCAGGATGATCTGTCACTGGGACCGAACCCACGACCTCCCAAATGCTACACAAATGCTCTACCCCTCAGAATTGACAATAAAGAATGATCGGGAGGTACATTACTATTCCTGACACCCAATATATTTTGTTCGTATATTCACATCTATACAGTATGATTTGTTTGTATGTGTGAATTGCTTTATATCGTTTAAACGGGGTAAAAGGATCCTGAAAGGATTTTTAAATTTAATTTAAGACATTTAGGCTTCTGAGGATAAAGCCAGCATAGGGTTGGGAGAGTGTGTTGGAAGGTAGATGGTCAGGGACTATTTTATATGTACCATCAGAGCGTTTGCCAGGTATTACTGTTGAAAGACATTGAGAAACTTCAGTTAGAATGGTCGGCTGCTTGAATCGATCCCTGGACTTCGCGAATGCTAAGCCAACGCTCTGGAACTTTTTTGTAAAATCGTTCAACCTAAGCGGATTTGATGTACCCTTTTAACCTGTATAGACTGATATTCTTTAATTAAGTTAAAATCGCACACACAAACATTCAAGCATGTGGCGTACCTCTAAGCACTAGAAGAATGCGGCCAAGGCCTAAGTTGATGGTATCAACCCGGTGTTTGTTGAGAACAAAAATTGGAAAAACTCTTTAAGGGTGCCACAGTGTGCAAGTTAAGGTATGTTTACAGGGGGATGATATGTTTTTGAAATGAAAACAACGTGATAAAACGAATATTATCCATTATACGTATCCATTGTATGTAGATTCACAGGGTGAATTTCCCCCTCATCCCCCCTGTTAATTCACACAATGCGTTTCCGTACGTTTGGTATATCTGCATTCTGTGAATTCGATTATATTTTACGAACTTAGGGGAGTCGCAGAATATAGGTTAAATTGTTCACTTACTACAGCTTTTGTGAAACCCTCCCAACGATTATTCCTATGCTCCGGTGCCCATTTTTTCAAAATGTCACGATGTGTACACATTTATTATTCATTATTGTTTTCTTATATTTAGTGACCATGGGTTAGCGGAGGTTAGGTAAGGTCACCTTCGCACAGGTAGAAATGTATTTTGAAAGAAAGAAACGCAACTGTAAAAATACGTAACAGATCCTGCAATTATTAATCATAAATATGAAGGGATAGAAATATATTCTAAAAAATAATCTCGCACTCGCCGAGATTTGAACCCGGATCCTTTCACTCAACGCGCCGACTCCTTCACCAATTATCGAAGTTCGGAGCTTCAAATGGAGATTTCGAAGTTGTATTTACACTAAATATGTGTTAGCTAACAATGCTACGAAATGACATTCGCGCGTGCAGTGCAATTGTCCCAGAATGTTCATAGAGTATACGCACAGGCAGTATGTACTGTGCTGGCAGAATCGCTGACTTTGTTGTTTTGGGTGTCCAGTTTCAACGTGTTTTCGACGTCTACTACATGTTCAAACATGAATCTCTTTGGAATGTTCAGTTTCGGACGTGTTTTCTTCTTCTATTGGATGTCCCTACTTAGATCTGTTTAAGATATTCATTTTCGGACGTGTTTTTGCGTCCAGTGGATGTCCAAACATGGCTCTCTTTGAGATGTTCTGTTTCGGGCGTGTTTTCGTTGTCCACTGGATGCCCCTACTTGAATCTCTTGGGGATATCCAGTTTTGGATGTTCATTGTATGTCCTTTGTATGTTGATTGTTGGATTTGGAGGTACATTGAACGTTCCGGTACCATTTTTGGTGGTCTCATGGACGTCCTGTGCTATGTGGGACGTTTCAAAGTATTATTGCCAGTGTAATCTTGTATGTTCTCGTTAATATAGTTTCACTTTAGAAATGAGCAAGAAAATCTAGCTACCATTGTATTGAAATATAATGAATCATTTGAATATTTTTTCTATGTATGACAATTTAAGTTCGTACAACCAAGAGATGAACCTTAAGGCGATACGTGGTGGACCTATATAACTGTATGGAGACAGGTGAGAATCGCTCTGCATATTTATAAGTTCGTTCCTAAATTGACAACTACGTATTTGACTCATCTAACAATTCCAAAGTAGATATCTTACAATGCGTTTGCTGAAATTTAGAAAATTCTCGATTTAGAATTTCTCAAATTTTAAGTTTCAATTTTCGTTGTTAACATAATCAGATCTTTAAAATTGTGTCAGTTGACTTGACATCTAAAGACCAGTAACCTACAAGTTACTACATTGCGGAAGATAACCCAAAATGCTAATTTTAACTATAGTCATGCTTAAGAGGTCTTTAACACTATAATGGAGGTTGATAGAAAGTACTCCTAGTATTTAATAGCGTACATCATTATTTTAATAATGATTTTCCCGTTTATAGCGTTTAACAGTTCGAAAACGACATTTCAAAACGTTTTTACTAAAATACCAAACACATTACATTTTTATGAACAGAATCAAAAGCTCTTCCAATGGCATGTTGCTTATTGACCCTTGTTGACTTTTAAAAAATCAAAAGTTTTGCTTCTACAGAGCACAGAGTAATGAATGATCAAACATTAGAGTAATTTCGACAGCAGTTCTCTTCTATTATATGTTGGCGATATAGGGCATTTCTAACGTTTAATAATGTGAATTATTGCCTCACTAACATTTTTTGTACTTTATAGTACAGTATCTCGCAAATTTCAAACAAATAACACTTTTGTAAATAAAATAATAGGAGCTTTCAAATGTTACATCAGTTGCCAATTAAGAAACTTAATAAAGCTTTGCCACTTGACTGCTGAGAATGGGACAGCACGCTTATTGCTTTGATATTTAGTTCCAATGATGTGTTTAGGGTGTTATATGATTTGGTAACAATGATGCATTGTGAAACCAATGTAGTTAATGAGCGCTTATTTCAAATAGTTGAGAAGTGTTTACATTGTAACTAATTTTAATTCTACAAATGCGTGATACAATTGAAGAGATCTTTGGTTCGTTTGAAAATACGTTATTGGGCGTTTAGCATATTAAAAGTAGTGTTATATTTTGTGTTCATTAATGTATGATCTTAAAAGGAAATGAAATATCAGATATATCATGTTAAGAAGAGAAATATTATGCATATCTTAAATGCTTGTTTCTGTTGATGGATGTTTTGTATTTTGGCCTAAAAATTAACAAAGAATAGGATATTCATTATGTTTAATAAACGTTCGCAACTTTAAAGCAATTAACTTGCTTACTCAATAAATATGGTTTGTTTTCCAATTACGGAATTACTCTTATTAAATTAATGTTTTATTCAGTAATGATGTGTTTACATTTAAGGGGTACGTTTTAGATCTCCCCTAGCTTTAAGTTATTTTGAATTAATCGTATTACTGCAGTCATGTTGGAAACAGTGATGTTTTCAAATACCTGTCGACTGCATGATGGATGATGAAGGATATTCATAACATTTAATAGCGTAAAGTACTACTTTTTGTTGAGAAAGTTCAGTGTATAATCAGTACAAAATTGAAGATCTGAATTGCAAAATATCCCTTGCAGAGATTTTTTTTTTCAGGAGGAACAAAAAACAGTCAGAGGATTATTCTATTCAGCTGAAATTATTTTATATTGATAAAATGTTTTGAGTTAGAGTAAGGATGTAATATAAGCAAGTGGATAACCTTTGCAACATTGATGCAGGTAAACAGAAAAAAATGAAAATACGAAAAAAAATACGAAAATACGTTTGGATGTTTTGCAATTCAGGTTTTCAATATAAAACATGATTGTTCCCAGTATTCACTGAAATCCCAAAATAAAAACATTTTTTTAGCGAATCAGATGAGTTTTTAAATGTATCAGTTGAACCATGTTGCTCTTTAAGAAAATTGACAGCAGAGAATGAGGCAGACCGCTTAAATTTGTCAAAATTATTCCTGTCCTTCGAAATTAAAGTTGTCATGTTCCGGGATTCCCCGAATTAACTTCTTTATTGCAAAATAAAGTGGATGAGAAGTTTTCGTTCATATACCACAAAATCATCATAACTAAAATAGGTGGTTAATTAGGTTGTATTAACTTGGTTATTAAATTTTCGTATTTCCAAAATCTTCAATATTCAATAAGGAACATAAAAATATGTTAGGACTTACATCACTGAACTCTTGTAAATGAAGAGCACTTAAAGTTAATACGATCACTGAAAATGATGCAGGAACCGAATATGATTTGCTATTACCCCCGCATAGAAATAGCGAACTGATCGTCACACCCTGAGAAACTGAACCCTAGGCACCTTGATTACCAGAGGCAATTTTGTGGAATATATCAAGAACACATTAATGTACAATAATGGAGAAAATATAAATTATTTACTTATTCTGTTCCGCCTATTTCTTCTCTGTGTTCTTTAGGTACAACGAACACTACAGTAAATAGTGTAAATCTCTTACAAATACAAGCTTCCTTTATGATATAGGTGACTCATGTCGTTGCCACATATGATAAAAATGTCTTCCAACCAGTGGTACAAAGTTCAACAAGTTTGATTCCTACTTTGAAGCAACTAAATAGGTTATCTCTTAATCTTACTAAATTATGCTGTATATTATCTCAGTTATTTCTATATTCTACTTGACGAATGCAGATATTTTCTTCAGTTTTTCTTTTGGATAAAAAATACAAGCTAATGATTAAAATTAGCCTTGAGGCACCTCTAGTATAATAATCTAAATCTTAACCATTGCACTTTAATTCTGTAAAATTACTTTCCTTTCATTAGTTCTTTTTTTTCTACTACAAATTTTACAAGCGGAATATGGTGCATTTTTTGTATGCAGATGCGAACCTAATTTTCTGGAATTACCGTCTACAGTATAATGTTCTCAGATTTACTTCTGATACACGCTGCTACTTGGCACAATTGTATGATTATGCTTGTATCAGTTGCACAGATACGTAACTTACCATTTTATTTTCAGTTACATATCACTGCCATCCTCTATTTTGATTGACATTTCCGTTTGACAAGGAAGGAGACAACCAATGGCTTCCGCCGAAACTTTCAATAAAGTGGAAAAATGTGGAGAAAATAAGAAAAGCAAGAACGGAATGGAGCAACGGAAAGAAAAAAAGTAACAGTCAAGATAGTAAGAGCCAAGAAAGTGAACAAAAGAGACAAGCAAACCAAAAGGAATGGAAACTGCGGACATTACCTGTCAGATGCAGACTTCGTCTGACCGCTAGATATTTTCCCCTAAAGCCGACAATTTTGGTCACCAGACATAGTAAAGGAGCAGTTTCCAATTTTCCATGAAACCGTCATAACCAGGTGCATCGTTTGGCAGGAACATAAAACATAGTTACACACATTTAGTTGGAACTCACCAACACCTATATTTTATCTCCCCTTCTTCTTCTTCTTCTTCTTCTTCTTCTTCTTCTTCTCTCTCTCTCTCACACTCACTCACTCATCCCCTTACCTCTCAATAGTTCCTTCAATATTGATTTCTTTTTTTATAAAAGGTGAAAGTCTTCAAATACGAACTCCACTTTATAAAGCATCACTTTAAAATGCTATTTAACAACTTATATTTCTCCTTGTACTTGTGAAACAAAAAATCTCCAAGAAAAACAACCATTTGCTTTTCTGTTTCAGCAAAAGTTCCTTTACATGCTTCTTTACCTTCTTGCCGAGTTTTTGGATCGTGCTCCTTGACTCATTATTTTGATTAGGAACAGACTATCTGTCACATTAACTTCGAATAAATTTCTCACTCTCTCTCTCTCAGTAGGGTAGAACATTTTCAATAATTTCAAAAATAATCCTTAATTAATAATTAAAATAAAGAAACATTAGGATATTACTATAATTTTGGTATATTACTGTCGGGTACAATATGCTGATATAATATGAAGAAAAAATCAATTTAAATTAACACAGATAAAAAGGAATTTTAAAAATTTGATCCAAATTGTAGCTGAGATGGTACATTTCGAATATAGTATAAGTACAAATTGGAACAAAGTGTCTTACAGAAACATGGCACAAATAAACTGTCTTTGCCCTTGCTCTAACACAAACTTCATGATTCCAACAGTTGCACGTTTGAACCTAACCCTATCTCCTTTCGTGATTGACTTTTCTTCACAATAGCCTAAAATGCAAATATCACATGCATCCTTTTCCGCTGATCCCTTTTCTTGTTTGGGCTTTCGAACAAAACAGAACTTAACAAGCATAGCACTCACACAATCGTGACAGGCCAAAGTCAAAAGTTCCTAACGTGGTCCATACAAAATAAAGTTTATCAAAAGTTAATTTCTCCCCTTATGACCTGAAAGGTCATATTCTGTTGCTCTGTATCTCAGAATAGAACTTTCCAGTTTTATCAAATCTCTATTTTTCATTTATATCTAATGGAACCATGTTTCATTCATACCTAATGTATGTTAAAAATATTTCTTTTCTACGTACAAATAATTGCTGCAACCATAGTGCGCAATGTATTATATTTAACAAATTCTTGACTACCCTCGTTGACACTACCAGTAACAGGAATTACCATATTTTTCATTGAAATCATTTTTTTTTACCGCGCTATCGATGTGATTATCACAGAAATCTGTTGTCTAAACGTTTGGCCTGTTTTTTCAAGTTCTTGAATTGTTATTTTATTAGTTGTCCTGAAGCTTATTTACCAGATTCGCCTAATTGTCGAACTACAACGCAGAATATGCAATACGATCATTATCTATTTAGAATAAACAAACAATTATATCGGGACGGACTTAACTCATAGTTTTTATTTTCCTTACAATTCATTTCATTTTTAACTGACAATTATAACATAATTGTTGCTTCCAAACAAAATATAATTCTATTTCTTGCGGAAATACTCTCTTTCCAAATTCATATAGGTGGAGTGAAAGGGGAGGGATATATCCTACGTATCCTCTCCTTACCTACGTCACTGCCCCTATAACAAGCACCAGTACCAACACAGATATTTACAGGCAATGAAAAGGTGAGAATTCGTAAATCAAATACTACGATGAAGAAAAACATTCTCCCGTCTCCTGTCCCGAGGGATAAAAATTGAAAATGACCACGTCCGTATTGGATGGGTGTACTATTGTGGTCTGTTCCGTTGGGAGACAAAGGCATTGTGAAGAACTACATAATAGTAATTTAAGCGTCTGTAATCAAACGACTCGGAGAACGTGATTTGAACCTAGTGTTCGATCGTTCCAAAAAAAGTATAAAACAAGAGATTGTCTACGTGTGGGTAGCAGGACAGAAGTGGCCAAGTTCACACATCAAACATCTCTTCCGTTTCGGAAATATATTATTTCTGTATATGCCTCGATGAGCTCACAAACGTACACAGACTAATTATACTTATATTAATTAGTCCGTATGTCAACCCATTTGAGATTTACCGAGGAGAGGTGAAGCAAAAAGAAGACGTGTGAACCATACAGCCATCATTCAGCAGGCAATTCAGTTTGTTGTGATTCAGATAACGTGCAAGTTGTAGTCGTGTGAGACGACACACATGTATTTCTTCTGTTATTACACTTCTACAAACTAGAAAAGGTTTCAGCATTCATTATAATGGAGTCACTAGCCAGTGACCGCATAACAAGTTACACAAGATTAAGAGTGGAGAAACATGGAGACATAACACCTGATGTTTTTGACCGAGTGTGATACAACAACCACTTTTTTCGTCATCATCATATAGCATGACTCCGTGTCGATACTAACACAAATCTTTTAGCAAAAAATAAGAAAAAGCATTTATTATTCTTTACACGTAATCCAGTAGATGGCAGTCAGGTTATGTAACTGGAAGTTGTGCTACTAGTATCATTACTGAATATTTTTGAAAGAAATGAGATTATGAATAAGTTCGACGATAATATTTATGTATCAGCAAATTGATGAGCTACACATTCATAATTATGATGAAGCTTTTATCATCTCCTGAACTACGCCAGACGCTTACAGTTTTGTGATGGGAAAGGTAGTAGCATCGCATTGTGCACGCTTTGGCAGAGTAAAGCTTATAATTGGCGTATTGAAGTAACACTCTAGTGGTAAAAAAAACAGCATATTAAAAACTAGGCTTCGATGGTGAATGTCCGTATGCTGCTGTAAAGCGCTTTCGACATTACACATTCAACCCTGTATAAGTCCTACGCTAGTTAGGTGTAGCTCCGACAGTGGCAGGCCAAGTACCTGGAGCGGGGCACCCTAACTCCTTATCGGAGTTCTATGCATTCAGTATTCCGAGAGAATATTGTCTCCTTTGAGCGTAGAGCGCGAGAATAATTTGGGAATATTGTATACGCTTGAGCAAGTTTTATTGGTTAATAGTCTGCTGTTTAGATTAAACTTCGACATTTAGAGTACAATGTTAGGTAAGCGCCAAGTAGTTAATTATAGTACTTCTGCTAGATGGCAGATTGAAGCGTATATGTTCAGATGTTGGTGTGATATGTTGAGCACATCTTATACGCTCGAAGATAATTTGTAATCCTCAAACTTCAGAAAAAGTAGTAACAAATATTGCAGCCCAGGTTGAAGATATTGCTACTGTTGAATTAAGATAAATCATCATAATAAATTCCTCGGGGAGAAACATGAGATATACGTATAAGTATATATGAGACCCATAGGAATAAGTATCTTTAAGGATACTTATACTGTTTACAAACGTTACTTACTTATTAAAAGAAGTCCAGCTGTCTTGAGGTTTCATAATTATTAATCACGTTGTGTCATACTGCACAAGGATTAACTCGCACAGCGCCATAGTGAAACGAGGAAAGTTAATCTTTCTAGTATAGAGAACACCATTATTGTGTTGTGTATTAAAAGACACTTGCCAACACTTCATCGTTGTTTTCAGTATATTGGTTGTGCACAAATATCTTTTTATTAAATATATCTTTTAGAGCCGAATAACACACAGAAGATAGAATACTTCTTATCATAGAAAGGAGAAACATTAGTGTTATTACGTTATTAGTATATATTTTACTAGGCACATATTCGGACATGTGTAGTTACAGATAAAAACTCTTGACGAAAATTCAGAAGATTGGAATTATGTATCAACCATTTGTATGTTCTCCGTGTAAGTGACTGATAAATTTTATCTGTCATTGGTCGTTTGTATTCAGTATTAATCTCGGCTCAACAACCTCTTTTGTTGTTTGGTTTACCTTTAGCGATCAAGAGATTCTAGTCTTCAACTACTATACCACATTATTTTTAACTTAACCTGTCCCATACATCGGACATTCCACACACAATAATCAGTCACGTATAGTAGATGGATACTCCCTATTCCTGACTAGAGACACTCAGGCTCATATTAGAAATCCAATACCAGACGTCGAATTTCATGATCTTATCTGCTGTCCAAAGACAGAAAGCCGTCTCTGCAAATTTGACCGAAATTGAAGTCATATGTTCTACTTGGTTTTAATAACCCGATTTGAATATTTTTTGAGATACAGCTTTTTGCCTAAGCACGGCAGACTTTTGTCTAAAGGGAAAAACAATATTTAATTGAAATTAGTTTCATAGGGTCTACCTTTCACTAAACAACTCTATTTCGATCGATGTGTAGATACGGTCTTTTGCCTTTGAACGGCAGTCATGTTATGGGACATCAAAGTATACTACAACATCAAGTATGGACATACATAAGTTGACTCTTTCGTTCCCAGTCGCCAATTCTATACAACCTGCCGCCTACAGACATCGCGTTTCAGAATAACGTAACGTGTGCATACTGACAAACATATATATGGAAATCATCACTGAAGCCCAACCCATCAGACGTGGATTCCCTAATGTTTGGATTCTATAGGAACAAAAATTCAAAATGACTCCTTCCTGCGACTTTGACTGAAGACACTCACCTTTACCACAGGACATCATGCAAATCATTTAATGTTCATGCGGAGGTACTACGCCATGCGAAACAAACACATGTACATGTCGGTTTCCTTGCCTTCTCTGTACACGTTCTGTTTCTGCACGTCCAGTAACTCCTGTCACTGCCCACACGAACTCACTCGAACTGCTACTAGCGCCACGAAATCGGATAATACCGGAGAAAGTACCTTCAACTTTGAGTCAGCCGATGTGGGTAACGATGTTAACAAGTTGAAGTAGGAAAATTTAATTGCAACAAATCATCACATGGTACAACCCAAAAGTAACACATTTTTCATCATTAATTACTGAAGAAGCCAATCTGTACATTGTGCATGTTTCATTATGTGATATGTCACTCGTATGATTTAAACAAAACTAAGAATATATTTATCAATAATAATACACGCCAATGTTAAACGTACTAAGGATACTTTGGCATAATTAAGAAAATGATGCTCCAGACGAAATTAGCTTTTCAGGAGTGTGGTTTTCACTATTTTAATACTTTCTACATATTACACTAAAGTCAGTTACAGAGCTATGAAAAAGAATAGTTGAAGTAGCTAATAAAATATAGCAGATATCCTTTTATGTATGAAAGCACGCTTGGAAAAAAAATGAGTTCAAAAAATATATCTTCGTGAATAAACTGTAGAAGCAGAGGCTTCAAAGCTGCTTAAAAATAACTGTTTCAATATGCTCCTTCAAGATGACTGTAACAATTGCCATCTTGAAAATTTCGAACTGAGATTGGTGACTAACAGAGTGGTATTTTCTGTGCTCTTGATAATTTCCGAGATATTGCACGTTATTCAGTGATATGGCACAGTGTGTTGATAAGTGATATATAGGCGGATACCATCTTGAATTGTGGGAATTACCACAGAGTGATAAGATATCATCCATTTTTTGTCTTAGACTCTACTTCGAAGTTACTAACGATAAAAATACTTAATACGAAATTTTGGGGGTGTTATATGACCTTATTCAGTCATATGGCACAATGCATTGAACAGTGAAGACGCTATCTTAAATTATGGTAGTTTTCTAAGGGTGACAAGGTGTCATCATAAATTTTCGTCTCAAATAGACCATACTTAAAAGTTGTCAACAATAAAAAACTTTATACAAAGAATTTGGTTCATACCAAAAACAAAACATAGCTTTCGGACAAAATGTACGAGTTTCACTTGGAGCCACCAATACAGATCACGTACTGTTGTGACATATAGCGAAACTCCGATTTCACTTTATTATACGAAAAGGTATACACACCACGTTATATTTTTTAGAATCTGAATCGCACTGAGAAAGCAATTATAATATAAAATTTGAAGTCTAAGAACACTTCCTGCACCGACTGTATGCTTAGTTCCGCTTAAAATGAATTAATTATTTTTGCATTATAACACGTGTGAATTCATTCGTCAATACACCACTATAGGAACTTCAAGTGAATGTGTATTGTCACAGCTGTAAAGGTCATTTATGTATGAGGAAACTTACCGTTGTTATTTACACGATCCATTCTACCAACCTCGTAAAAACAAAGCCAACTTCAATACCACTAATTCCAAATGTGCTGCCCCATTCATTCCCGCAATCGTCGAGATTCACGCACTCACACACTCTGTGGTCACGTGAACAAATGAATGGATGATTTGGGTTGAATTGAATCCATTGTAAGCTTTCGCTTGTTTTGTTACTAATAGCTGTACTATGTGTAAGTTGGACACAGCCATACAGACAATTTCTCCCTCCCCCCCCCCAGTACGAACAAAGTTTTTTTTTTGCGTGTTAAACCTATACTCGTCATGTGTGCTGGATCTCAGAACGTATCTATCTGTGATGTGTATGCATGTTATGTTCGGTGCGTATATGTCTGTGGCTGTGTGTTAATATTGAATCCATAGAAACTGCTGCAATTACTCCTATACACGATATTCGTTGGAATGTATGGGCATCTGTGCTTTGTGAGGTAAAGTTTGGTGTACGCTCAGTAACGTGGAAGACTCGACAAGCAGAGAGTATTGTGCATGTGTTAGAAGGAAGTGATGGATTAATGTTACGTCATAGGACAGAATCCATATGCATTTTGGGAAACAAGATTTTGCTATCAGCCTTTCATTCTGATGCTGTATGTTGCCTTGCTCTTCCGCTCCCCAGTCGTATTTCCTTCGCTTTGTCAGCTTTATTTTTCACGAACAACACAAATAGCTTCAAAAGAGGAGCATACATCATTGTCGTCGTATTGACGTACTTCTACGGCAATTTTCGAGTCTTTCTCGTGTTTCCCTTAGCATTACTATTATTTTAAATATGATCAACTTGGATATAATTTATTGATAGTTTTAATCGTCCTTGTTTCATTATATTTTACAGTCACTTCGTAGTTTGAAATTTAAAGTTTGGAATAAATACAATTTAGTAGCTACCTGCATTCTTTGTAGGCAATTTGGGCTTAATTTTACTACTGTAGCAGATAGCGAAGTTCTGGTTTCGAACCTCCTCTCCTAGGTTTTACGGCAGAAACAGTTATTTGAGACCTATTAATAATAAATTGGTGATGGCAGC
>JAGDQP010049979.1:0-14360 GCA_022664845.1 Lepisma saccharinum | reverse complement strand
TAATCTTATGTAACGGTTTGCACTCGGTAACCACTTGGTAACGCGATACTGCATCCGTACGAAGAAAAGGAAACAAAATGAAAGTTCCGTGGAATGGATAGATAAGGATTGATCCTGCATAGGAATGGCCACTTCAGTGGGAATCCTCGACGGGGAAGATATCACCGCTGAAGGTATCCACAACGCAGGTCTCGAATCACGAATCGATCTATTCACTTCTGAGAAAATTCACAGGATAGGAAGCCTCCAAAAGGGGCAACCACTATCTCAGGAATGTTAACTCTGAAAAGAGTAAAGACGTGGACTGAAAATCAAAAGCTATCCTAAGATATACGAAAATGTATATTTCCCACAGCAGGTAATGCTCTGAATGGGGTACCTTCCCGTCCGGGCTATTGCATTATGTTCATTAACTTTGTACAAGTAAGAGTACCTACATACACCTTAAAAGTAAGTACAAATAGTTAAAAACTCTTGTTACTTACTTGTCTCAGTCTTTAAATATTCTTAGTAATTAAATAAAATAATAACATTACGTTTTTACTTCGAATTGCAATCACTATTACAGTCCTTTTTCGTGGTTACGTGTGCGCTATCTACATTACACTCTGGCAATAACTTCAGTCCACCGTAACTAAATATATAACTTCTGTATAGTCGTGTTGTAACTCACGGTTACACGTTATATAGAGTAATTCCCAGCATACTATACTGAAGAGATTTATAAAAGGTGGAACAAGTAAGACTTATATGTTGACTCCAAAAGCCAAGGGACACAAGTGAACGATAACGAACCAGTAAGAGGTAATCTTTTATATATAGCCAGAGATATATGTGACACAAAACTGTCATACTTTATGCAAATAAACTTTGGACCCTAACATATTTCGGGTTCTATTATACAAAGAATCCCTTGAACGTTTTTTTCCGTTAATGTCACTTGTATCCCTTGGCTTCAGGGTCGACAATTCGACATAAAGAATTGGAACTAAATTTAAAGTTTCATAGATATTTTGTAGTTGAACAAGAGTCGCAACGATCTCTTTTCCTCAATTCAAAAAATTATGCATATAATTTCGTTGTTATTGTCTCACTGGAATATAATTAAAGTATTTTCCGTTTTCTCTTGTTTTGGTAC
Source organism: Lepisma saccharinum (assembly GCA_022664845.1). Taxonomy (NCBI): domain Eukaryota; kingdom Metazoa; phylum Arthropoda; class Insecta; order Zygentoma; family Lepismatidae; genus Lepisma; species Lepisma saccharinum. The sequence continues at coordinate 13,222 of JAGDQP010049979.1, read as the reverse complement.
AAATTATCTCATTTATCCCTACATTTAATAAAAACACGATCTCTGTTTAAAGATTCATAAACTTTGCGTATACCCTGTGAAAATTCTGGGACTACACGCGTGAATGACATTACGTATCAGTTTACGTAACACAGGTTTAGTATAGCCGGCCGGATGGCCGTGCGGTCTGCGGCGGTAGGTAAACTAAGTCCAGGTTTTAAGTCCCGGCAGCAGCAAGGATGTTGATTTTAATTGCTAAGGGACAAATTGTGAAGGCCGAAGGTAAAAGTTACTAGACTGGCCCATATGAGAATAAGGTTTAAGATATAGTGTAAATCTCCATTTACAAGCTGCGACCGTGGGTAATATTTTAAAGCATCGGCTTGTTGAGTGAAAGGACCCGGGTTCAAATCTCGGAGGATGCAATTAGATTTTTCTTCAAAATATATTTCTATCTCTTCATATTTGGCCTTGCCTCCTTGCGTTTTTCGTAGATTATCCTAAATTAATGACCATGGGTTGTAGTAGGTTAGGTAATTTCGAGTTCGGTTATGTATCGTTCCACTATTGTTTCTTTCATTCAAAATATAATTTCTATCTGTTTGTACGAACCAAACCTTACCTAACCTCCGCTAAAACATGGGCACTAAAATGTAAGAAATAATTTATTAATAATAAATGTGAGCACAGCGTGACACATTTTGACCAAATATATACTGGAGCAGAGGATTAAAGCTTGGATGGGATTCACAAAAGCTGTGGTAAGTGAATAATTTAACACAAATACTACGACTCCCTTAAATTTGTAAAGTATAGTCGAATTCATTGAAGTCAGATACACTGAACGTACGGAAACACACTGTGCGAATTAACAGGGAGAAATTCCCCCCGGGATTCCGCATGTGAAAACACGTCTATGGCATAATATTAATATTATCACGTTATTTTCATAACACGTTATTTTCATTTTCATACTACATCTATGCTTGTCCCAACGAATGTTGATGTAGTGGGAACAGAGGGTGGAGGGAATCAGTGAATGTCGTTAATTGAAAACTATTTTTTTTAACGGTATGGGATTGGCTGCCAGGAGCCAATGAGAAATGAGATAATTGGCTTGTTAAAATTTGCCTTGTTTATGTAATTCCGTGTGCCTAATCAAGCCAAGTAGTTAGTTGATGAAACTGTTACACGTTTTTAGTATTTTTTTTAAATTAAAACATATGGATTTACTCAGCTTTTATTATTTTTATCTGTAGTATATAAAAGCAAAACTTTGACATGAATAATAACGGAAATCCGGAGAACATCGTTAGTTTTCCACGAATGCTTTTTCTCATCATGAGAATAAAGAAGTATCGGTGGTTTGGTGGTTACCGTGCTACCTTTTCCTGTCTGGAGTCACGGGTTCAAACCCGAATGAGTCCATTTTTTAACGAAAAGAAAGGAAAATTTTGTTCATGAGTTAAAATCCTGGTAAACACAGTTTTCTATTCTTTAAATTTTGTTTCAAATTATTTTTCAAATAATGATTTTTTTTTAAATAACATTTCTGCCTCTATTTGCGAGTTTCCTCGACAACGACATATTAAAATTTGAATTAATCTATATGTCCTGTAATTAAAATTACGCACGTTGAATTGACAATGAATTTGAATTATATTTATAGCCTTTAGGTATCTAAGGCTGATGCCGGGATAGGAAAGAGAAAACTTTTCGGGAAGGTGTCGGCCAGGGCCTATGTTGAAAGTGCGAAATTTGCCTGGTGTGACTGAAGAAAAATCCTGGGAAACCTCAGTCAGGATAGTCGGTCGCTGGGATCGAACTCACGACCTCCCGAAAATATGCCAAAGCTCTGCCACTGAGAATTGACAATGATGAATGAGCGAGAGGTACCTTACTATTGCTGACACCCAATATATTATATTCGTATATTCACATCTATAGTATATGATTTGTGTTCATGTGTGAATTGATTTAAGTCGTTCAAGCGGGATAAAAGGATCCTGGATGGATTTTTTTACAAATTATTTTAAGGCCTTTAGACATCTGAGGATCAAGCCGGAATAGGGTTGAGAGAGAGTGTTGGAAGGTAGACGGCCGGAACCTATTTTATATTCACCATCATAGTGCTTTGTGGTATGGTTGAGGAAAAATCTTGGGAAACCTCAGTTAGAATGGTCGGCCACTTGAACTGATCCCAGGACTTTCCGAATGCTAAGCCAACGCTCTATAACTTTTCTGGGACTTTGTTCACGGGTTTTAATTGTTCAATTTGATATACCTTTTTAACTTGTATTGACTAATATTCTTACAATTAAGTTAAAATCACACACACAAACATTCATGTCCTAAGCCACGGACGATCGGTACTGGAAGAATGCGGCCAGAGCCTAAGTTGATGGTATCAATCCGGTTTGTGTTGAGGACAAAACGTGGAAAATCTCTTTAAAGTTGCCACAGAGTGCGAATTAAGGTATGTTTACAAGGGGATATGTTCTTGAGATGAAATTATCGTGATAAAATGAATATTATGCTTCATTCGTGTTCCAACATGCAGATTCCCAGGAGCAATTTTTCCCTCATCCCCCTGTTAATTCGTACAATGGGTTTCCGTACGTTTGGTGTATCTGACTTCTGTGAATTCAAGTATACTTTACAAATTTAGGGGAGTCGTAGAATTAGCGTTAAACGTTTCATTTACCACAGCTTTTGTCAATCCCGTCCAAGGTTCAATCCTGTGCTCCTGTATCCATTTTGTCAAAATGTGTCACGCTGTGCTCACATTTATTATTAATAATTGTTTTGTTGCATTTTTAGTGGCCATGGATTAGCGGAAGTTAGGTAAGGTCAGGTTCGTATAAACAGATAGAAATATATTTTGAAAGAAAAATTAAAATGTAAAGATACATAACAGAACCTGACCTTACCTAACCTACCCTAATTTATGATCATTAATCTAGGATAATTTACGGAAGAAGCAATTGTTAAGAATAATTGTGAAGAGATAAAAATATATTTTTTAAAAGAAAAAAATATTCGCATCTTCCAAGATTTTTACCCAGGTCCTTTCACTCAGCAAGCCCATGCTTTAACCTATTACCCACGGTCGCACCTTGCAAATGGAGATTTCAAAGTTGTATTTACACTAAACATGTATTACGTAAAAATGATACGTAATATCATTCGCGCGTGCAGTGATGTAGTCCCAGAATTTTCATAGGGTATACGCCAAGTTTATGAATTTTTAAACATAGATCATGTTTCCGTTAAATATAGGGAAGAAATATGTTAATTTATAAAAAAATCAAGGAAGAACGCAAAATACTTTAATTATATTCTAGTGAGACAATAACACCGAAATTATATGCATAATTGTTTGTATTGAGAGAATGAGAAACAGGATTGTTGCCACTTTGACACAACTGCAAATCATTTATGTAACTTCAAATTCAGTTCCAGTTCTTTATGTCGAATTGTCGACTCTCAAGCCAAGGAATACAAATAGCATTAACGAATAAAAACGTTCAAGGAATTCTTTCTATGCTAGAACCCGAAATATGTTAGGGTCCAAAGTTTATTTGCATAAATATGACAGTTTTGTGTCACACATATTTCGGGTTATATATATAAATGATTACCACTTACTATTCGTCATCTCTCACTCGTATTCCTTGGCTTTTGGAGTCAACACATAAGTCTTGCTTGTTCCACCTTTTATAAATCTATTCAGTATAGTATGCTCAGAATTACTCCATATATCGAAAAGTCAAACATCTACCTTGCTTTTGAAAACGTAAGTCTAATCTCACATTACTGAAGACCTGCCCACAAAATATCTGCTCAAATTGACTGTATACATCGTTAACATTTCTACAAAAGTATTATTGTAGTCAAAAGGTAGCAATAATATACTGATGCATGCCGTGTAGTTATATCCTTTTCCTATTCTTAACATTTTTCCCGATCAAGTGGAAGCAAAAGGACTTGACCGTCGTAATATCACCGGAACAGGGAAATTAATTAAATAAATAAACACAACGGAAGTAAATGTTATACGCATCTTAGCAGAAGCTATACGCTACTGTGTAAGATTAATCAGAGGGTATACGGCGTAACTCGCTGACAGTAGCGAGATTAATGACTGATTTAACAACACATTTGTTATGGTCTGTGTAGGTAAGTGGTTAGTTTGTGAGATTATCAAGGTTCTTGGTTCGATTTCCTGCCTGGATTTCAATTTATTTTGTTCAAGGAATTAAACACTGTACGTGATGTTCCCGATTGTTACTTAAAAAAAATTGTCCCATAAAGGGAGAAACACGGAAGACAGGTGGAGAGGGCAGGGGGATAGACGCAGACTGTGTATCCTGAAGCTTTAAAATTTCATTTATTTTTATGTTTTCCACTATTATTCTTTACCTCTTTCTTTCATTTCCTCTCTCTTTTTCGATCTTTCCCCTCCTTCTTCCATGCTTTTTCCCTCTCTCGCTCTCTCTCTCCCTCTGTGTGTGTGTGTTTGAACAAATAAATTTTTGTTACATTGAGTAATGACGATTCCTGCATGATGTTCAGATTAGTATTTTTCTTGTCTTTGCTTCAACTCCTATCTCTTAGAACTTAACGTGAATTCAAATTCTGTCTATCTATCTCATTTTTCTCGCAATGATGCTGAAGGACTTTAACTTTCTTCCTCCTAATGGAGGATTATGTTTCGGCGCGTATTTGTACTGTATTGTTGGTTGTCTAACTATTAGTTGTACAGTGAAAGAATTGTCCTGGAAGAAAGAGCTATAATTTCTTATAACTCCAACCTCGATTAACTTTTGTAAGTGCCTGTACATATGAATAAAATATGTTAGCGCAACACTTTAAAACCTTTTTCATTACGCATGTTTAAGGTGTAACAGAAAAAAAATATTTTCATTGTAAAATACAGTACAATTCCTGAAAATATAATTGAATATATAATGCTATATTTCTTGTTCTCAGACATTTGTAAACGCTATTATTGTAGCTTGGTTCTTTCCATGCAATTGTAAATTGCAAAAGACTTAACATTATGTAGATTATTTTAGCTACCTTCTGTTTTGTTATAAGTGTTAGGTAGATTACCTAAGGAGATTCACATGAATCTTTATAATCAAATGCTACATTTGAAATGGTCGAAATGTAAATTCTTAGTGTTCTTCTGAAGTTTCTTGTATGACTCGCTACATGACCCCACATCTTCCTTGGACACTAGTAGTTGATGGTGCGATATTTCACTTAAACATTTTTTTTCGTAGTGTCCAATACCTACTCTCTAGACACAAATAAAATGTATGCTTCGAAGGCTTTATTCATAGACATAAATACGATTAATATATTTGTGGAATATGCACGCAATCATGATCAAAGCCTATACCAGTGAGAATTAATTTTCGACAGTTCATTTTGCGAGAAAGAAAGAAAGAGAGAGAATATCAGTCCTGTTGCCAAAGAAGACGGACGGTGAGTATTTGAACTTGGCAGAGTACGCGGATTACTTAGCAACGACTTCGAAACGTGGACAGTGGATGGGTTCTTTCGTATTTAGATGGTTGCGGTTTTGTACCAGAAGAAAATTTCGCCTGCCGAAGTATAAATGTTACACCCTTTTCTTCCAAAGAGAGTTCTAACTATAAGAACAGTTAAATATTTCTAGGATCTGAATATTGAGCTTGGATAGTTACTTTTATTTGTTACTGATAAATTTATTTTTGTTGAAAAGTACGTTATGCATTTAATAACCAAATATCTACGTAAATTATAAACAGAATTAGATATTTAAGTAGAGAAAATATAAACAGAAAGGTTAATAAAGCATTCCGAACTTTTGAATTATAATCATCAGAAATATTAAACGGAATATCAGGAATGTGTAAACGTGTACGCATTGCTAGTGTAATACGACGCCTAATCATGCGGTTATTATTAGTAAGATATATGCATGTTAAATTTCCTCTCTCCGAGGCAACTCTGGGGTTAAATGGGACACAATTAGAATCCTGTCAGCTAGGGCCTAAGTTGAAGCTACCATCCCGGCATATGTTCAAATTGACTGAGGAAAATCCGATAGATAAAACTCAGTCAGGATAATAAACCACTAAGATGAAAACCAGGACCTCCAGAATTTTAAACCAATGCTCTACCAACTAAATTATGGCCGCTCGGTAATTCTCAAATATTGTCGATCATTTTTTTTCTTTCTGAAACGTTCCGTTGAATACGGAGAAACTTATAGCCTTGTTTATCATTTAAGAATGGAAATTTTAATTCCTTTATTATCTTCATTAGAAATCGATTCAACAACGTGACACCATATCCGGCTTTCGTTTTAAAGTATTATATCTAAGTGGCCTCACATCCCAATTGCCTCTATAAAAGTTATTTCAGGTGGAAATATCGCGCAAGACTTGTATTCTTGGTATATTACCTTACATTCTTTACTCAGGGCAATAACTTGAAAAAAACTGGCCTGAAAGAAGTGCATTCGGTGACAGAGTAATTAAATCCATATTTCACACGGCAAAGAAAGGTGAAAAGGAGTAGCCTCTTCGGAGATGCATGTCGCTTTCGATATTTGAATGGAATTTATCCTCTCAAAACAGCTCTCTCTCTCTATCTCTCTCTACCAATTCACGCCCACTTCCAACACATCTTTTCGTGCATCTATTTTGTGTGTGTGACTTTTCAAGTAGACACTCCCTACTTTTCCTTAATTAAGGCTTCTGCATGCATAACTGTAACGATGTTTTCATATAACATACATTGTAATATGTTAGCTTCTCACAACTTCTGGATTTCAACATATGCTTCCGTTCAAACACACTCCTATGTTTGATGGATTGAAATTTTATTAACATTCTGAATAAGATTTTAAGGACGGGACCTGCAGATTTTTTTGTTGAAGCCGGCTTTGAACTATTCCGTTGAACAAAAACCTCCCCAGGACTCGAATGCAAGCACAAGAGATTAATTGTTTTGTCACGTGTTCCAGGAGTATTATGCCACCTATTCTAGAGTCTTTATTTTCTCTGTGTTGCACAGCTGAGAGAACAGATCACGACTCCGTTGATTGATCTTATAAATATGTAGCATGCGCGGAAGGAGCCTTTGTTTTTACATGATTTATCGAAGGGAGGCACATACAACTAGTACAGAAAAATATTTTCGCCAATTTCAAAATTTATTTTCTATAAATAAAGAAATTTTCATAAACTTCTGAAATCCCTAAAAGCGTTGACACCTTTAAATACGTAGTATTCAAATTTCGATTTTTCATTCTCATCGTCCGTTTAGTTAAAACAAATTAGAGAGCTTATAACTAACTAACGCTATGGCTTACAGAATTCAGAATTTAATTCCCGCAGTAACGAATGTTCACTATTGGATTAAGTCTTTCTCAACATTTATAAACTATGAAACACTAGTCGTTTAGATAATAATAATAATAAAATTAATTTTATGGATAGTAACAGCACTATGGCTTACGCCCGTCGAAATACGGTGGTAGCCCTTTATCTTTGTCTAGTTGTTAGAATATGTAACATTAGAACTCAGGTTCGTAGGTCAGTTCAAATATCATTAATATCAATACGAAATATCATCTTAGGAATACTACTTGGATTCATTATGAACCGCAGGAGAATATGCACCAAATCTTACATGGTATATTTCAATCTTTCACATTTATGTTATGCAATACACATATTATCAACACACATGTACTGCAAATAAATTCTACGCTTTTGCATATATCATAATATACATTTACTAATCTTCATGATTACAGACATCAAACATCTTGGATCTTAAGTATAACCATTTGAAACTCCACCATGAACTCCAGTAAGTCATATTTCTACAGATTTCAAACATTCACAAGACTATGGCCTATAGACTGATACATATTTCAGCTCATATATGGGGCAACCCATATTAATTACATTTCGTCCCTACAAACGTAAAGCCAGTTTTCACTATGAACATAAACCTATCAAAGATTCCCTCTAATAATAACATCCCGAAAACGTCACAGTTTCTACTCTGACTTACCAACCACGACCTACACGGCTTTTCCATTTTAACCTTCGTGAATTTGCTATTTTTGCGTGGAGTTCATCATGCGTTCTCCTCCATTCTCTGGTTATTTCATCACATTCGGTCTCTTTATCTGTCTTACAAACATATTTTCAAACATAAAATATTTTGGACTACCAGGTTCATACTCAAGCTTTCATATTCATAAGGTTTACGTTAGGCTCATCTTTAACAGCTAATACAATATTTTGAAGAAAAAATAACAGCATTTCCTCATATGCAATAAATTTAATCAATTTATATGAAGATATTGTGCTTACCTCCAATTATAATATTAACAGTAAACGTAGTTCCTTAAGGAATGAATGAGCTATCACTTTTACTTTTGTATATTTGACATGCACGCGTCTATACGTAATATAAATACCAGGCATACACATTTTAATTTATAGTTATATCTTTCCATTTCTAATCAAATCTTTCGTGTACATATGCATGCACATATTTACAAAAATTATGATTAGTGATATGTATAATACACTTATAAATTCATAAGACATAAAATATTTTAAGGAAAATGAATTAAGGATTCGAAGGCGAATGAGTGAAGTTTTTTTTTAAATCTAGAACTTCTTAAATAACTGAAATTTAATTCAGTAGCACAAATTTGTTTTCCTATGATGATACATGAAAACACTCTACAGTCTTTGCCTCCCTGTATGAATTTCTTATAAACAATCACTATTCAACTTTCACATTCTTCTATGCCTATTCAATCCGTCAAACTTTGATTGCAGTTAAGACTATGCGTTTGAGTGCCAAAACTAGGTGGATACTTACTTTTGGCGCCAATAGTACCTTAATAAATACATTTGTGTGAACCATTAATCAGATTACTCTAAAATAATTATATCTATATTTTGAGCTTTCGGAATTTGCTAATTTAATTGAATCAATATCGCTCCCAACCTAAATATAGACAAATGACAGTGTGTATCAACCAATTTCATGCTCAATAATTAATTTGGTTAGCAAAATTAATCCTTACGAAGAGACAATTTTCATGAGTTGATTAAAGAGGTTTCCAATCAACTTATCGTAGGAAACCTATATCTAGTTTTTGAGCTTCAGTTTGTTTCACCCTGTATTATTAAATTTAGCTTTGGCGGCACAAGCAATAAAGCCGCAATATGTTTCAACCCGTACCAATAAGCCTACAAAAGCCTGTACCGTTTCTTCACTCTAAAGTATTCTCAATATGTTGGTCTTTTTCTTTATGTGCTAAAACATGTGATTTAACAAATCAGATTACGACTTTGTCTTTGTTTTCCTTCATAATAAAATGCTTTTCATACCGCAGGTCGAAAGCAGAAAAATGTTAATCGCAGCATGATATTGGCAGAAGACCTAGGACGACAGTCTAATTATTTGTTAAAATAATTACACATTATGAACGTAAATTTAAGAAATGATAATGTAAACATCTATCGGCGATTACAATAACCAACCTCATTATGTTAATAATAATGTTATTGAATGGTGAATAATTGCTAATTTCTTTAAATTACCTATTATAACTTATTATTATTATTTGGTAGTAGTAGTATAAGGTATTGTTCAGGACCTTATTATACTTCTGCGAATATAGGGTCTATGTGAAACACAAATATTCAGTTGAAATCAGAATCCGAAAATTATGTTAACAAGATCATTACAATTAAGTTCACCATATTTTAATGGTAACCAACCCACTATTGCCAGCAATATACGATTTTCACTATTATTTTACTATTGTAAGGGAACATTAGTAGGCTTATATAAAAGACCCAAAATCATTCTTGAAATTTGAATTATATTTTATTATTTATAGTAAGTTAACATTTAAGCATCTTTATATTACCAGCTAGGAAGGAAAACACATAGAACCTTTTCTCAATTTTAATGTTTTATCTGCGCTTTTGATTACAGTAAAGAGGTACTCCCATCTAATATGTAGACAGCAGCACTATTCACACAAAGTGATCGTAGGTTACTTTCCATAGTAAAAGTAAGCTTCTTAGCCACCCGGAAAACTCTCAGTTATTGAATTTTGTTCCGTGAATATGAAGTAAGCTATCCGTTATATGAAATGGCATAGGTATTGAAAATGAACAAAAGTGTTACTAATACGTGTTTCAATTTTTTTTATTAATTACTAATAAATATTGGTAATAATACAAAAATATATTACTTTTACTTTTCTTTAATATCAGAGTATCTGACGCTAAGGATCTGTAATTTTTCTTATTCTATATGCTTTCGAAACTATTAAATTATTCACCACCCTAGAATTTTTTTGAAACCTTTTAAATGGAAGTCAATAACAGTTTCGTTTTCCCAGCAATTTTATGCTCAGTGCATTAGAGAGTAATTAAGCAACGGGGTGTTAATCAAGGATCAATGCAAGGATCATTCTGAATTTGAATCAAATATTTTCAAGTGTTTTCCTTAACGCAACATGCACGATGAGACTTACTTACTTGAATTCTAGAAATTTCCAAAGTTTTAGTTCGTTTCTAACATACATGTGTTGTCTCATCCGAGAGGGAAACGAAATTTCTTTCGGACCGCTTCATTTCAAACACTCTTTTCCTTGTTCTTGACGAAGCTGCTGCCTAAACCAAAAGAGAACGCTGACGTGACGATTTCCTCTTTTATACCCCACTCCAAAATCCACCATTACAATCTTCAAATTAACAAAGAACAACAACAAAGCGACTGTGGCTCATTGACACTTCGCTACGGGTCTTCGTTTTGTGAAGACGTGCAGAGTGGCATCTCGTGATGTCATTATAGGTTGATTAATGTACAGCATTTGAAGGCAGTAAAATCGCAAGACAAACACTATATTTATCGACTGCCGAAATGTGGGTCTTAATATAAAGTCAGTGATAATACAGGAAACAATTCAAACTGAATTTAGGTTAGAGGAAGATCATATTGATCCTATGAAACTTGGTTGATATAAAAGGCATTTACGTCAAACGTAAAGATTCATTGAGAACAGAACAAGCAATTGGGATATGTTGTGGTGTATTGGATGTAAAGAAAATGGGAAACAAATGGTTTAACAATTTCAATGGAAAATAACGCAAAAAAAACATTTGAGTAAGGAACCTGAAAACAATAGTTATTGTTATTTGGTTATTGGTAATTCTCATTATGTATGTGGCGCTAAATTATTAAATTTCAGTTAGTTTATTTAGGTCATTTTTAATAAGGTGGCACAAAGTGCAACTCTTGGTGCAATACGATACCAACATATATATATTTCATTTTCATTGGTGACAGTTGGCACTCCTGATAGCCTTATCAGTAATCGCATGTGCTATTTGAATGTTGCTATTGTTGTGATTAGTCAGTTTGGGTAGAATAAATTGTCAAGAAAAACAATCAGCTTAGTAAGTGCCACAACACTCTATATGGTGGTCATAACAAAAGGGTGAAAATCTGTGAAAAATATTTGTTAAAAATTCTCAGTTCGACTATTCAGACTAAAACTGCATCCCATGAGCACTCTAAATATGATAAACGAAGCTAGTGAAAAAAATGTTGTTTCTCTGCTCTTGCGTAGTAATAACTTATTTTGATTACACATTGTATATTAGTATATCTGGATTAAGTCCAAAAGATATTATAAAATTCATTTATGTAATCCTGTAAGTAATATTGTAATTAGATGCCGTATTAGTGCAAAAAAGACTCAAAAATAGTTCAATTTGCCCTTTAAATTATTCTTAAATTCTCTCAGTCCAAAACCAATTCACTAATGTAAGCAAAAGATACAGTGGCAGAAAGTGCCACCCTTGGTCCAACACGGAACGGATCATGTATTAGACCTGCAAGAGTTAAGTAGGAACAATTTGTCCATTGTGAGAGGAAGAGATAATTGAACAGTTCCTAGATGTAGTGGAAAATATTTCTTCCTTGTCTGAGTGTATAATTTAGTTTCATTTTCCCTTCAATCCTACATTTTATTACATCTTTCAATACGCAGTTCCTACTTAGACAATGTCTTAACCAGTTCCTTTCTTCGTTTTTGTTGTCTTAATGATTGTCGTATCTCGCCTACTCCCTCCAGCAATTGCTAATTATATATATTATCGCCCCTCCAATTCGTCCTTATGATTACACTTGAAAATACTTCCAATGGTCTTTCATTACTTCTTCGTAGAGACAACGTCGCGGCTTCGTTCAACAGCTTACTTCAAACAAACGATTTAAACAATCTTAACCTTAGCTCGTTTTTGTCTTGAGCCTATGTTAAATTTTCTTGTTTCCTTAGTAAATACATCGCCCGCCATTCATATATTTATTCTTCCCACCTGATATCTTCACTTATAATTCTTCCCAGATATTTGAAGCTGGACAGATGCACTTTATAATTTATTTTCTTTAAATTTTAATATTTACTCTGATTTGATTTGTTGCATTTACCATTCCCTTTAATTTTCTTACTATTATCATCTTTCCGTCTTCCTTATAAATTTTCGTTGGCAGTTTTAACATCTTCTTATGGGATGCTTCAGTCTCTGAAAGAACAAAAATTAGAATCGTCATACGCATCCTCTTATTGAAGCATATTTTCACAATTTCCTTTAAAATACATAAAATAAATCGTTACTTGACCATTTCGCCAACTAAATTTACTCACATTTTCTGATTTACATATTGAGCTGAAATTATAAAAAAAGATGGATTAGTATTTCCTGTTAAAAAATATGTTTGCAAAAGGAAGATAACTCATTTGAACATCTATCTTGAAGAAGTAATTATTTTGATAAGTAATTAAGAAGACAAATAGCTGTATAAACGTATGTTTGAATAACTTATTACAAATCTTAACTTTAAAGAAAACCTAACGAAAATAAAAAGGCGTTCATTCGAATAAGCAGACAGAGAAACAAGCATGTACACGTGTTCTGCAAATGTATACACTAATTAGAATGGTTGAACCATATAAATAGATGACAAATCATGAAATTGCTCATTCGCTTATTAATTCTATTGTAGAAAAGTTAATTGTCCAACACTTCCTAACATCTTGCATGTAAAATGGCTACAGTCGTATAAATACATGCTATATCAGAAGTTACGGGCTATTTCAGGATATTTGGGGATTTTGAAGCAAATGCATCAG